>CAFUXE010000688.1:242041-255487 GCA_903364295.1 Serranus cabrilla
TTCCACTTTCGGGTGAAATCCCCAGCGAGAATTCTCGCGCATGCGCAGGACGAAACAAATCGGATAAACGTAACCTATTTCTAAAAAATAAAGAAGAAAAATAATATATCCTACTTCTTTCGCATCGCGATTAATTTTTTCCGTCAACCAGTGCGAGTCGTCACGCATTTGTACCGATTTTTATTTGTGTCACGATGCATCGTTACATCCCTATTGCCCAGCACAACAGTTTCATTATAAATGTATTTCTTATGACTGAAATACTGACTACCGTCAAGCTCAAGTTCCTGGAGATCTTTGCTTTTTTTCTCTGTCTAACAAAAAGAAAAACCTATAAGAATTTAATTTGGAATAAATGAAAATGTAACACATCCTCAACCTAGAAAACAATCGTTTTATTTTATTTTGAAAATAGACATAAAATAAGCTGCTTCTTTCTCCAGAATCTAATTTTAGCTTTGATTTCAATTCAGATGCCAACAAATAGCTTGCACATAGAGCTGAACATAAGCAGCATATTACATCCGAGGTAATGTAACTGTTCACTTTGTCTGATCGTGTGGAATGACAAATCGGATCCAAAATCAGACCTGTTATCCGTGTGTGTGTGCCAGGTGTATGTCACTGTAGTGTGGCACTCTGTCTCCGTCCTTATGTTCTCCGTCTCCTTGGTCAACTGACTGTGATGGATGGATGACTCACGCACAGTGTCAGGCTCATAAATCAGCTGTTACTGTGGCAAAATGGCACCCCACATCCATTAATGGCAGACCTGGCTGCAATCTATCCCCCGAGTTAAAACATGGAGGTTTCTGTGGAGAGCTGTGCAATTTGTCAACGACTTGCTAAAAGACAAAAGGGAACAGTGGGCCATTGATTGGTGCACGTGTATTAGCATTGGCTTGTTGCCCAAACAGGTGGCTGCTGGATATTTTGACTGAAATTATTAGTTAGTTGTTTTTTCCATCCATCTGTTACTTTTCTTTGTGCCATGTTTGCATGAATTGGCTAGATGTGTCATTTTAGCTCTTTTCAAGACTTGTTAAAGGACTCTGTCATCCACTTTATTCCGCTGATGGTTTTGGTTTAATTTATTGAGAGAGTTTAAATATTCTTGTTGTATCAAGTCTCCACTCCAATACCACAATTTAGTTTGTGGTGTCCATAACATTGAAGTTTCTCAGTAGAATTCTGTTTGTAATTTTGAATTCTGTGAACTGTTCCCACAAATTCATTTAAAGAAATTCCACTTACCTTTATTGTTATGGGATGGAAGCAGCAATCTCAGATATGGATGTGTAAAAACTGGGAGAAAAGGTTTTTTCTTTTTTTGTGATTTGGGCAAACCAACTCTCAAGTTAAGTTTTTTATATATATTTGGATTCAACATCTTTTGGGGGGTAATAGAAAGCAAACTTCACAGATTGGTGATGAGCAATTTCTAGAGTTTCTGTCACAATTATAGACTAAAAAAAGGAATAATTTAAAACAGATTAATAGCCATTTTCTTCTTGAATTAGAAGTTGGCAGTGAGCAGGGTTGTTATCACAGGCAATGTATCTTAATACATTTTGCCACTGTACATTTTTTTACATGTGTAATAGCTGTGAATATGTAAATATATGTTAGTATATTTAAATTGACTGTATGAATGTAAGTGATAAAGGAAATAGGACTGGTTTAAGGTGATGGACAGCATCATTGTTGTAATGTTGATGCTTGACATGAAAAAATGAATAGACGTCTGTGAGAGGAGGTTAAAGGGACAAAAGGTGAGGTGTGTGTCGCTGTTATCACTTTATCCCCCTGTCTTTAAGGATGCCATGGCAGCAGTGTTACCACAGTGTTCCCTCATTCCCTATCTCGTACTCAACACACACACACACACACACACACACACACTCGCACACAGTTAATCCAGCCTCACTCATTTTAATGGGACAGTTTCCATTCCCTGCACCAAATCATATTGTTTTCCCATCCAGCCTGTCTAATGGCCGAGTACGACCACCACACGTTCATTCATTTTGTTTTTTCTTCAGTCACACCTCCCTGATTCTAAACATGACAGCCTTACCCACGATATTAATTTGACATCAACATTGTTATTTTCCTTATCTTTTTCTATTAGGCAGGGTTCAATAATAAAAATGTCATCACAACTATTAAGAAGTGACAAATTATGACATTTATGGCTCACACAATTTATTTCCGCACACAAAGAGCATTACTCCTTTGCAATGGACAAGCAGTGAACCTCACTGGAACAAGCTGTAGCTGCAGATCACTGTTACTTTCTCTGTCGTTGCCATGAATACAATTCTGCGTCGTTGATTAAACATACAGGCTTTTGTAATTGGCTGTGAAAGGAAATGTGTTTATTCTGTTCTACCAACAGAGTGTAAAACATGTGTACATTTTGGTAGCCACTCCTGTTTTAAGATATTAGGATAAGGTTCACATCACTGCACTCTATCACAGTGTATTTTCCTGTCTGTCATAAGTAAAAATTAATTTAAACCCAGTCTGTGTCTGCCAGGCGGTGTCAGATGCTGTTAGTATTCCAGGGCCTCCTACAGGAACAAAAGACCTCTAAATACACTTCTCGCTCCTTGTGTCTGTCTCGATGTCTGTTAGTTTCACTGACGTGGCTTTTTGTTTTATTTCTTTTCCTTTTTTTTGCTCTGGATTCATCAGTGTCTCAAGGCTAGCTGTAAACAGTTGAATATTCTGTCAGACAAACAGACTCACAAACAGACTGACAGAGACCTGCATTTCCCCCGACCTTTACTCCACTTGGCTAGCAGCAGCTCTGATGCACGATTAATCATCTGTTTACAAGTGTGTGTGCCTTTATGTGAAAGTCTTGGTTATGTTTTGCCAGTTTTTTATTTGTTTATTTGCTCTATCACTGACTGACTCCCTTCCTCACTGCTCTCTTTGTGTTTCTCCTTCAGCTGGTCGGCGGCCAGTTTGACCTCGAGATGAACTTCATCATCCAGGAACCGGAGAGCATCGTGTGCATGGTGGAGCTGCTGGACAAGTGTGAGCCCACCTGTCAGGCCGAAGTCTGGAGCATCTTCACCGCCATCCTCAAGAAGAGCGTCCGCAACCTGCAGGCGTGCACTGATGTGGGGCTCATCCAGCAGGTGCTCGACCGTATATCCACCACTGACAGCATGATCGCAGGTACTGAAGACACCTTCTCTTTTATTTATTTCCATTGGAGGAATAGGTCACACTGTGTTTGTATTATGTTTTTAAAAAGGGAACTATTAACCACCTGTGGGTTGCGGGGTTCAGAGGGGTTCTGAGGCATGTTTTCTTTAAAAAGATGCCAAAATGACACTATTTTTCATTGCCAAAAACTGTTCAAATAGAAATGATTGTTGAATTATTTCAAATATTTACAGTGCTTGAATGCATCATATCTGACAAATGCATCTGTATATATAATGGCATCTTAAATATGTTAAATTGCACACAAGAAATTTTAGTTCTTCCTCCTTCTAGCCCTGATTGTGCTGTTTTCCATAGAGGAGTGTTACTTGTGACAGGAGCAAAAAATGCCCTTAACCTGCTAAAGGTTCACAGGGTCAAATGCTTGTATGCAATTAAAAAATCCATCCATCCTTAAGCCCCAGTGATGCTGTGCACTGCTGAACTGTGCTTAACTAAGACTGAATCCTTACCACCTGCAGAGGAGATGTTTTATTGCCAGCTGTTCTCTTAAACTAACCAAAGATGAACTCCAACTTCAGGAATCAATGGAGTCTAACAAACAAAGAAGCCAATTCTAAACTTTCCCGTCCACTCTAACAAATACAATAACTTCATGATTTCATCCTCTGTGGTTAAACTGTGATGTACTGCTGTGCAAGCGGACACAATCATCCAGTACAGTCTCCCCAGAGTCTCAGTCTAGTCTGTTGCCCATCTGCAAATTAGTCTGAATTAATCCTACAGTGTTCGGCTCAGTGAACTTTTGCCAGCTAGAACAGCGCTGGCCTAGAGGGTTTATGCAGTCAAGCAAGGGTGATATAGCCCAGCAGTAACTACACAGCTGAAAATAATGGTATACAGTAATATTTACCACAGTACGAATGCTTTGTCTTTTCTCTAAAAACTGCCTCATAGGACTGATGCAACTTTTTACTGACTAACATTCATAACTTAAAGTGCCTCTTATATTACTTTTTATATAAGTCTGTTTTTGTGTAAGTTGACTGGATTTAGGGCTGTAATTTCACTGAATTCCTATTTGTTTTTTATGTACAAATTGTGCAAAAAATAAATGCATAAATAAATTCCAGATCTTAACTTCCCTTTTCTTCTTAAATTCCAGAAATGTTCCAACCCTTAAACCCTATGAAGAACTGAACTAGTCATAGCTCTATCATACTGTGCACCATCATTAGTCAGTGATTACTAATGAAAGAGTCTGCACAGTAGCTGGGACTCCCAAAGTGTCCTCTCTGTTTTATGTCTCTAATTTTCCTTACTTGAGTCTTAATCACCCGTCTCTTCTTTTAAAAACGTCTACTCTTCTTCTAGCTGTGGCTTCAATGTAATATCTAGATAAACAAAATGACAAAGATTTTAATAATTATAAGTTGGATCTTTAATTAAGATGATGACAAATCAAAACTAGCAAAAATCACCATCCCATTAATGATTCTATCCATTCTAAGCAAACTGCAGTCATGTGTTGCTTCTTCTCACTTTTAGAGTAAGTTACTGTGTGTTTTCCTTCTTTCTGTTTTAGTTTCACCCCCTGTATGATTCTCTCTTGCAGACCTGCTGGTGGACATGTTGGGCGTGCTCGCCAGCTACAGCATCACAGTAAAAGAGCTGAAGCTTTTCTTCAGCAAACTGCAAGGGGAGAAAGGCCAGTGGGTGAGTCAGAGTCATGCCACGGTGATCTGTCTTGGTTGTCTGGGACCGGCATGAGGAATGTGCTAGCAACACTCCAACTGCTGCCATCCCACAGGCCAATGCCCTCGTCACAGAGACAAGATAAATCATGTGAAACCAGACTACTACTCTGCAGTCGTCTCGGCTCAGGAGCAGCACTACGTTATTGTTGTTAGGCTGTTCATTACACCACCTGAAAGCTCTCAATTTGGGCTATTTTTTCAGCCAATAAAATTTAGAATAATGTTAAAAAACTTTGTTGTTACACAGTTGAGGAACTTTAAAAATAGAGTGCCTGAGCTGATGTGTGTGCCTATAAGGGAATAGCCACAGTGAGCCCAAGATGTATGATGCATGTAGAGAAGATAAGTTACTACGTCCAGGCAGGACCAGTGGCTCAGAGGGAGAGACGGATGAAGAGAAAGAAAGTAACCCATCGATCACTGACACTAATCAAGTTGTCAAGGAAATAGGGCGAGTTGCTTTTATGCTTCTAAATTTCACCTCACTCTCCCACTTTCTAGCAGCTCTCGCCACCGCTCCTCTTTTTATTTCGTTTTTTTTTTGGTGAAATATCTAGGGAGACAGGATGGATGGGATGAGTGCAGAACTTTAACTATAAAGTGCTCTGGTACCAAACACTATAAACTACAACCTTGTTGAAAGTCGTCAAAATATATTGGCTTTTTTTCCCTTTTTTTTTTATCACTCACACTTATCCAGCTCCAGCATTTGAATTCTGCGTGCACTTTGCAGCGCACATTGTTTGAACGCTTTAATCCGTATTTTTTGAAGGGAATGAAGATAGTGAATTCTCAGCGTGCAGCTGACTAAATCTCTCTGGATGTCAAAGTCTGATGAGGTAAATTTAGAACAAGCAGAACCAAAGCTGTTCTTGCTTTTAATCATTTGTGGCTGCACACATAAACCGTAAGTGGAACAACTGTAGGGTTCATATTATTTTCTGTGCATGTGTGTGCCTGTTTGGACATAAACACTGTCAGTTGTCTAAAATGATCTTTGTGTGTTTCTGCATTTGTTCCTCAGCCTCGTCATGCGGTCAAGCTTTTGTCAGTTTTGAAGTACATGGCTCACAGGAATGGCCCTGACTCATTCTTCAGCTTTCCTGGGAAAAATGCAGCTGTGAGTATACTACATAATGTACTTTTCTCGTTTTATTCTGTGCTGCACTCAGTAAAGCGCAGCCACCTGTGTCCTGCCAACAGATTGTGGCTCCCACCATTACTGCCTCCTAAATGTACAATAAGTCCCATTCTCCTTCGTCTTATAAAGACATTGTACTGTAGACTAATGAGACAGGGAGGACTCCAGGTATTACATGATGGTCTCTCCTGAATCCTTTCATAGTAAGTGCTTTCTAAGCTGATTTTCTGTGAGCCAGCCATTCACTGACCCATGCAGGGTTTTTCTCCTGATTGATAAGCATCACACATTCTGTTAGTTATTTTCTAGTCTGCCGCTAAAACTCAGACCCTCTAAAGCCTCAAATGCTGATGTGCTCTTGCTGAAAGGTTGTAAAGTATCCAGAAAGTGAGCTGTTTAAATGTATCATGTTGTGGCTGTTTGCTATTCAAATCCTACTGTGAGAAACGTGGTGGAACCTTCCCTGCACATTAGTTTATTCAAACCTGAGTGTCCTTGTCATTAGTATCATATAAGATCAGCCTACACGCACAGACTGTGTCCTTCTCGTGCCTTTCTGTCGATGCATAATGTGTTGATTTAAGTACCAAACAACCTTCATTGGGTTTTGGTTGGAGAATGGCGAGTGCTAAGTAGATGCCCGTGGTACATTCACTGAACAATCAACAACAAAATAGACTTTAAACAATCACAGATTACAAAGGAATTGCAACAGGCAAATGCATTTTAATGTCAAAAACACTGTTTATTATTTATAAATTTCTATTTTTCCTACTTTTCATATCCAGATTACCACATTGAGCCGTTGTTTCTGCCGCAGGGTATAATATAGCATGGCAGTATGTCATTCAGAAAAATCCTCTCAGACTTTAACACATCACAGCTACACTTTGATCAGTCGTTAATGTTAAACGCTAAAAGTAACTAAATCAAGAATCTTATAAACTTTATAACATCTTCAAAAATTATCTGTGTAATAGGATTAAGATGAGCATACTTTTTTCAGTGCATCACATATGCATTGTGCAGGAAATCCTAGCAGTGCATTTACCTGCAGATATATGGAAGTGTAGCATGTGCGTTTGGCTAGACTTGGTTTACTGAACTCTGTTAGTACCTGACTGCATCAGAAGTGTATTAAAAAAGAGCAGATCTTCTTCTGTTACCCTGCTTCACACATGCACACATTTAAAAAAAAAAAGAGTTTTCAAACGTTTCTCCAGAGGGTGCCTGTCTGCTTGATATATTTCCTTGCCCAAACACTATTTCGTGGCTTTATGACATACGTTTCTTTACTCCTTTAAATCCACAGCTCACCATGACCCACAACTCATTGACAGGTCCTGTTTTCTTCTGTTATTCTTTTCCTTACAGGCGATAGCTCTGCCTCCAATAGCAAAGTGGCCGTACCAGAGCGGGTTCACGTTCCACACATGGCTCCGCATGGATCCTCTCAACAACATCAACGTAGACAAAGACAAGCCTTACCTGTACTGGTAGGTACTGATGCCATGCTTTGACATTTGCCCTTTGTTTTTCATTTTAAATATTTAATGTTGTTTGAACTAGAGCCTGACAGATATGTTGGTTGACTGATGTTTTCGGACAATATTAGATTGATATCAGTATCACTGTGTATGCTGTTCGATATGTGTTGTATGTGCATGTATAAATGCTCCCAGTTCAACCAAAATGTATCTGAAATAAATGTGCTGCAGAAGTGCAGTTTTCAGCTGCACAGATGAAAAGCGCTTGTGCTTCTCTCTCCATCTTTCCCGTCTCCCAACCCTCTGCTTCCTCTCTGAGGAGCAGAGGGTTGGTTGATCTTCCTCTCAACCAATAATTAATTTCTGTCAGAAATGTAATTTATACAACAGGGATCTGTTTGGGCTGCTGTGAAAATGATAACCAAGCCGCATGGCCAACAAGCTGCTTGAGAGAATCCGTAATAAAAGCTCCTCCTCAGCCTTGTGCCCTTTTAAAAAGAGATTAATTCACTAAATCACACGTCGGGGCCCCATCTCCTACGGACATGTAGAATGATGGGAAGAGTGTGTGAAGTTGAGAAATGACTGTTTGCTATCTTTATCCTTCTGAGGCCCTTTTTAAAGTGTTTATATGATATATTGGACACTATAACCCATGTTGCCCTTGAAATGTAGTGGGTATGAAAGTGTGCAGCCTCACTCGGAAACTAAATCTGTGTGTTTGTATCTTCTTTTCCTGTCTTTATAGTTTCCGCACCAGTAAAGGCATGGGTTACTCTGCACACTTTGTGGGTGGCTGTTTGATAGTGACCTCATTAAAATCCAAGGGGAAAGGATTCCAGCACTGTGTAAAGTACGACTTCAAACCACAGAAGGTATGAAAAAACCTACAGAAGACAGACACTGGTTTGGTGACCCCTGCACAGCAGATATTCATGCACATGAAAAAAAAAATGCTGGAAATGTTTCTTTAAATAGATCACAGACATCATATGTCACATAAATCACATGCACACACACAAACTCACACACGCACGGATAATAAATCGAGACCTGCTGTAAGAAAGAACTGTAACATCTTACCTGACTCTGGGGAGAAGCAAAACTAGAAGGAGGAGGAATGAGGGCGACGGGGAGAGAAGGATTATCCAATACTCGCAGTCCCTTCCAGGCACAGCACACACGGAGGACCGGTGCAGTCACAAAGATCCTTTGCCTGTGGACAATTTGAAACATCCTCCTCCTTCCCCTGGGCATAAAGGCATCACCTTACCTCAATAAACCTCATGAGGACCCAGAACTCATTTTAGTTGATTTTTCACTCTATTTTTAATGCCTTCTTTTATGTCTGGAAGAAACCACAATAACCTATTTCGCTGTGGTAACATTGGTAACCTATTTCACTGGATGTAAGGCTGCAAGGGAAACAGAAATCTAAGTAGGTGGGATAGTAGCTCGAGGGGGCTGAGTCCTGAAATATGATGGAAACAGGCTAATTGAGCACCACATGCTTACCTATTGATATCCTCCTGTGTATGACTGACCCTCCAGATGTACACTAACAGTTGTTGTTGTTGTTGTTGCTGCAGTGGTACATGGTGACTCTTGTTCACGTCTACAACCGCTGGAAAAACAGTGAAATTAGCTGCTATGTGAACGGAGAACTGGCCTCCTTTGGAGACATCGCCTGGTTTGTCAACACCAGTGATGTAAGTAACAAACCACTCATATTCTGTATTACTTACTGTGGCAATATACACTGTTGCTCATAAAGTTGGAATAATTTTGTTTTCACACACAGTCCCCGGTTAATTTGTGGTTTCATTCTCATTCTGATATGTTTGGAAGAAATTGATTAATGATATTTAAAGACATACACCTTATCTGTCAAGAATAAATCACATTGTCACAATCATTTTATTCCAACGTTAAGAGCAGTATAGAAAAGTTATAATGCTGTCAATCGTACAGAAAAGAAGTTGAATTATTTCAGATTTTTCAAAAAAAGGAAGAAAAAAAGAGGAATCTATAAATACAACCCAAATGCACATAAGTGTTGCCAATATTGACATTTTATACAAATTTACATTTTTATTGCTACTTTGCTTTGTGCAAACAGCCTGCAGTTCAGTCAACATGTTTGCTGAATTTTAGTCTCTCTGGTTCGTGTAAACAGTTTGTTTTGGGCAAACTTTTAAGTGACGAATGAAGAATAAAGTGATTTTGATTAAATATCCCAACTTTAAGCATGGATTTAGTTTTACTGACAGGAGCATTCGGCACAGGTCCATTGGAAATGTGAAAATCTGAAGATCATTTCAGCTTTTACAGTATTTGCCTGTGATAAATGGTGTAATTTTGCAGTTTTCTTTCCTTTTTTAAATTTTATTTTAGAGAAAATGTGTGTCTGAATTTTAGAGGAATAGTTTGACATATTTCAAATTTCCCTCGTTCACTTTCTTGCCAAGAGTTGGATGAGATGCACGTTACATTATAAGCAACAACCAGCAGCCAGGTGGCTTATTAGCGTAAAGTATGGAATGATTTTCTGCTCCAAACCTTCCACAACTTTGTGTTAGTCTTAGTCTTTGACTTTTGCACTGATTAAATACATACGATATGTGAATTTGTGAGCTTTAAAGGTGCTAGTATTCAAATGTTGTTACCTTTGGACTGAGCAGTTGTTTCTGTTTCCAAGCTTAATGCTAAGCTAAGCTGCTAACTGGCAGATAACTGTAGCTTCATATTTACCGCACAGACACAAGACTGGTGTAATATTTCTCCTCTAACAATTGGCAGAAAGTGGATAAGCACATTTCTCACTGCCAAACTATTCCCTTATTTAGGCCGTTCCTGTGGATGAGTGTGTTCTGAGTGTACCTGCGAACTGCTAATATTACTGCATGAAACCTCTGGCAACATTTTATATTTACAGTTTCACCTGCTGCTACACCAGGGTTGGGCATGTGCGTGCACGTAACAGATTTTCTGTCAAATATCAATTCCAGAACCACATATTGCTGCAGGAGCGTGTGTACCCGAACTGAAAAAACAAACCTCGCTCACAGATATATCTAATCTCAGGCTGTGCTTTCAGAGGGCTCGGGGGGGTGAAACCATTCTTTTCATCTTTTAGCACAGAGAGTACAGTGGAAGAGCAGTTCAGATACACACCGCGCGCCTCGCGCATTACCATATGAACTCTGTCACAGTCCTCAGGATTGCTTTCTGTCATGCTGAGTTATGAGATTCTTAAATCGAAATTTGTTAGGAATGAAAATGCCTCCACAGTGTAGCTTAATCCTCTAGATGTGTCAGTTTGTCAGAAAGTAAATTAGCAACTTGATTGAGACGTGGCCTCATCATTCTCAACACTTGCGGTTATGCCTTGCTGGCCATGACCAGAGAAAGATGGGACATCATCATGTTATCCACAGCGTGCTTACAGTGTGAGGCTGTTTGTGCCAATTATAGCGCGTGTTACCATGAATATGCCTTTTCCCTCAGTTCATTCTGGCTATTTTTGGTCTTTTTTATCCTTCCTTTCTGACTTAATTCCTTATTTTCTTCCTTCCACACTCCCTCCTTTCATCTTTAATCGTCTATTTTTCTTTTTTTTTTGCTTCCTCAAATCCAACATCCTTCCTGCTGCAGACGTTTGACAAGTGTTTCCTGGGATCGTCTGAGACGGCAGATGCCAACCGTGTGTTCTGCGGACAGATGGGTGCAGTTTATCTGTTTGGAGAAGCTCTCAGCGCTGCTCAGATCCTGGCCATCTATCAGCTGGGGCCGGGCTACCAGGTGGGAGGAAATGAAGCCTGAGATGTTTGTTCATAGAAGCATTTTTTCACACTTTCTTTACTAGATTTTTTAAGAAACATAAACACTGCGTAACTATATCAAGATGCAAACAGGCACTCAAGACAAAAATAGTATAATATAAAATCCCACTATACAGTGAAAATAAAGCAAAGTATGAGTACATTTGATAGACACATATAGCAACTTCACAGTAATATTATGCATTATACTGACTAAAATTACTTTTATAAAGCTTTTTTTTTTATAAAGAAATCTACTTTTTTACATTTTCATATCCTTCTCATATATGGTGGAGATTTCTAAAACGGATAATTTAACACCTGACAATGAATGAATAAATGATTGCATTAGATTTACCATGATATTCTCCTCAGCAAGAAAGCTGGATTCCATCAACAATAAAGTGGTCATCATGTTTTCAGCAGAGTCTTATATATTTGGCACTTTATTTTTGTGAGGCTCGACCAAATCTCCTTTTGCTAATTTAAAATGTAGGCACCTCCATGACTGTTTTATTCCACTAAATGTCTTTCCCTTCTCTCTTCCGCTCCCTTCCTTCTCCTCAGGGTACATTCAAGTACAAGGCGGAAAGTGACTTGCTGTTTGCGGAGCATCATAAGACCTTACTGTACGATGGCAAGCTGTCCTCGAGTATTGCCTTCACGTATAACCCTCGCGCCACAGATGCCCAGCTCTGCCTTGAGTCCTCCCCCAAGGACAACGCCTCGATTTTCGTCCACTCACCCCACGCACTCATGCTGCAGGTAATTATGCCTTTAGGTGCAACATTTTCCTGGGGAACATTTGATTCCCCTCAGAGTAAGAGTTTATATTGCTAGGATTGGCATGATTTAAATTTAACCTGAAGTCGCCATGCTGACATTAAAGTAACGTCGATTCAATTTCATTCGCCACCTGTACGCCTCCCACTGTTCCATATGTGCCACTCTTTACTCTTTCTTTCCTCCTCTGCGATAATGAAAGTGGCCCAGTTGGCATCTTTTCATTTTAATAGCCTCATTAGGGCAGAGGTGCAAATGTGTTGGGCTCGTCAGACTGCTGCAGCTGCTGAAAAATGCCATCCTGGTGCTCTAATTGTGGAATTAGCCTTCTCTGGGACTGAGGTTTAGTCTGCAATACATACAACTAGTGCTGCATTTCTGCTCTTAGAAGTAGCTGGTGAACTTTATGGAACTTTTCCATATGCTGTTACAAATACACACGCCCCCACACCATACACAGTCACACACAAACACGCACACACTCACACACAATACTATTTCTTCATTCACTTTGAGTTTTCTTTTCTTCAGCACTAATTGAGTTTTCTCTCATGCCCTCTCATCAAAGAAAAAGCTTTGTTTCTTTTGTGAGGGAGGCTTTTGCTCCCACACAACATATGCTTTCTCCACCAGACCAGCACACACACACACACACACACACACACACACGCACTGACACAGTGTGAAATATGAATGAATATGTGACCTATATTGCTATGCCATGCTAAAAAATTCCAATCCTATAGAGGGGGAAATGTTTTGCCACTCCGGTTGTTGCAACAAACAACAACACAGACCAGCTGATGCACCAGGCTACCAAACACTGAAATTCCTTTTATGTGTTTTTTTCATGTTTGTGTCTCCTAAAATGTCTGACCTTAGCAATATTAACTTGTATCTGTGCAAACTTTTGACACAAGAGAGGTGATTTCACATTTTTCTACTGAAAGTGGTTTGTGCCAAATAACTGAAATTTAAATGTTCGCCAGGTAAACTAGATTAAGTATGTCACTACTTTAAAAAGCCAATCAAAAGCTGTAGAAGAAACCTGAAACCTCCAGTACAGAGCAGACTTGTCAGTAGTGTCAGACTTGTGGTGACACGACACAACTAAATCTATTTTCAAGAATATAATGAAAACATCGACCTTGAAGCTTTCATAGGTCATTCAAAGTTGTGTAGTCATGGTACACTCAAGATACAAATACACATGCGTAGGTCTATACTATCGTCTATACCAGTAGCACACTTAAGGTAGAGGTAGATCATATGATTAA
>CAFUXE010000688.1:294004-352952 GCA_903364295.1 Serranus cabrilla
ATTCTTCTCCGTTTATATGGGAGTATTACTCTTATTACTCTGGTTCAGTCGGGAGCTCCTTCTCTATGCGGCCATCCTACAGGTGTTCCGACCGGAAGTCCCCGTGTTGTTCTATTTCTTGTGAAAATTCATATTACAAGAAAAATGTCAGAGCAGCCCTTTGCATTCAATTAAAAGTCACAAACTGCTGGTGACTGTATTCATTATGTGGATGCTATGAATATGGTTTACAGGTTGAACAGTGGTCTTCTGCTCCATTCTTACCAACCAATATGTGATGCATTGGTGCTTATTAGACCATTCCTAAATATTTGCCAAGGCATCATGGCCTGTCTTGGTTATTGGATGTGACTGCGTCCTCAAAGCAGCTCTTGCATATTACATGAATATCATCAGGTTTTCTATAGTGAAGCGGGTTCACTGAGGGCCTTGCATGTAAAGAACCACTTTCTCCCTGTGATTCGCCTTGACAGTTTCACTCTCCCTCTCACACTTGTTTTCTCCCGTCTTTGTCATGTTTACGGCCGGCGTGTTGTTTCCTGGGTGCACTTCTTGAAGTGGCTTCCACCCAAAACATCTGATAAATAAATGATGCGCTGGGACAGGAGAAAGAGCTTTTTCTTGCGCTCGCTGCCGTCCGTCCAGAGCTTTGAGAAATCATCTCATCGGTTACTGGACAGTCTACGATGAGCAGAGGCCCATAAATCTCCTCAGTAGCTGCATTTGTGTCCTGTAGATCAGCCATTATTGTCCGGCCCCTCTGTCAGCTCATCCATCCTTCTGCCATTTATCAGAAATGCATCCTGTACATGGAGTGGAAGGGAGAGAGAGGGAGAGTGGTTGGGTGGAGGGGCTCTGCTTTCATAATGGTGGTCAATCCCAGATAGAAATACTTCTCTTCCTCACACATGAACATTACATTTAATGGAGTGCACAGTAATTACACACATTCTTTAAGAGGTCACTTCAGCTAAACAATACACAGAGATAACTTTTACTTCCCCTAATGGTATCTATCAACTGATATGGAGCAAATAAACTAGACAACACAAAGTAACTTCATCCTTATTGCTCTTAAAAGTTGGCTGCAGAGGCCGTGCTTTCGCATGTCTGTAATCCGCCAGTAAACAAAGTCGAAGCTGCAAACCAAAAACACAACAAGTCAGCTTGACCAGTGAACCACATCTAACCCACGTAGGATAGAAAAATGGAGAGTGGTTTTCAGGAATGTGTTTCAATAGTTATTTCCATGGATGAGACTGAGGAACTCTCTGATCTTCTCCTGGAACCACACGAAGCAGTTGTTACTACCACCAGTCAAGTTTTCATGAATTATTGGGAAATCTGGGGAGACGGTGACAGTGGAAACAGCTGATCAGTCATGTCAGGTAATTGTTCCCGAAGTCAGAGCTGATTTGACAAAGGTGTTTCCATGTTACACAGAGTGCATCAACTTTTTTTGGACAAAGGAAAAAAAACACCTAAAGTGAATTTTTTTTGCAAATTAAGGAAGTTATGTTGCTGTTTTCATGCAGCTTTTCTAATGAGATAACTCAAAATGTCTTTTATTATATGTCTTTTATAACAGAAGATACTGTTTGTAATGAATAAAAAGGCCCAACAAAAGAGAAAAATTCTAAAAGAAAATATGTTTACTATTTTATATGTTAATACTGTTGAATATTAGGTCAGGAATGACAAGGAATGTTTATAACAGCAGACTGATTGTTAAATATTAATACAAATAAGGAAAATATATCAAGAAGCTTTATGTTTTTGATATTTGGCATCATATTGTACGCATAATTAAAAAGAAATTGGTTTCCGAGAGGCTAATGCTATGTGGGAGTTTTTGCCATGGTAAAGTTTAAATAGGTGCATTACTATATGGAGCAAGAAAAGTTCATTTTTGGGGGTTAATTCAACTCGTAAATTTAGTCAAGAATGACTTATTAATTATTTTTGGCAACATGGTTTATTGAATTTTAGTACCTAACAAACACTTTCTCTGATCTAATCAAATAGCATTTTGGAGCCACTGATGCAGATAATCCTTTAATAGTAATTCAATAACATCAATGCTAACATGCTAATCCAATGTCCACACTTTATCATATGTTCGCAGCCAGTCGCACCAAAGTTAACCTGTTTAACAGATGGGCACCTCCTCTCCCAGTCAGCGGGGAGAAAGACATTGACTTCCCCAAGCACTTGGTTCCTCCTGACCCTTGACCCTCTGACCTCCAGGTTAGCGGTAAGAGTGGCGGAGGCATAGAAGTTTAAACCCCTGCAGTCAGGGAACAGGTCGGGAGTGCGCGGCCGTCATCCTTCACACAATCAATAACATAATCTGAGAAACGAGGGAACCAGTTGGAGGCTCAGTGGCCCTGAGAAAAAGAAACACACTCACAGATACTTTTGTTTTATGAAGTATTCACACGTTGCTTAATTTAAAGGTTGCATTGGTGAAAGCGGGGTCATTTATATCTGTCAGTGGACACATTTCTTCTTCTCCCTCGTTAAGTGAGGCTTTGATGGATCAAGAGCAGACCGTGTTGTACGAACCACTCGGGGAGCCGGGAGAGGTGAGAGAAGTGGCGAGGAATGTGATGAAACCAGGGGACGAAAATACTTTCCCCATCATTTTCCTCACAGTCAGACCCACACCACACTGTGCAGTTAAACAGGCACACAAGGTTCAAGATCAGTGCAAATCAAAGTGTTATTTTTCCCTCCCTCCCTGCTCACCCTCACCCCGTGCTCTGCTCCGGTGCCCCTTTACAGCCACGCCACGCGGCTCAGCATCCACGCCATCACCCTCGAGTTCAGAGGATAATATCACGCTGTATATTCTTTGAAAAGGTAGGCTCCGGTGAGACGTAGAGAAAACACAGTAATACCAACTGGCACTTAATTCTGCAGGCTCCCTATCGTTGCCAACTATGCAGGCAGAGAGGGGGCGGCGGGGTGTGTTGTGTCGGAGGAGGTGGGGGTCAAGGGGGACTTCCTGACAGGAAGTGAAGTCTAGCTGAGAGGAGAGAATCAGACAGGAGACTCCTTAAAAAACGGAGTGCCTTTTAATTCTGTTCCCAGCCGGTTTTACTGTGAGCTGGCTTCAAGTAGTTCAGGACTGGTGGGCCTGAACGCTCGGTTATTTATACACAACGTATAATCGTGTTTCAAATAAATGAATTTCCCTGACAGAGCCCTCTCCTCCTGACGGGCACTGTTAGCGTAATGTTTTCCTTACCTGACGGGTCCCAAGTTATAAGACCTTGGAATGTATTCTTGTGTTTCTCCCCCTGCTCCCCGCTCACAGCCATCCTGCTGATAAAATCCTGTCCTGGCTTCTTTGCTCAGATCTGGAGTGTACATTTACTTCACTGCATTTTTGATCTGGTGAAAGGAAAAATCAAAACGTGGACATGATTTACTGTCATTCCTGCTCATTCTCCAGGGACACTGTGTGGCGATACGGTATATTCAGTATCTTCATACAAGTTCTGTACAGAATTATAGTATTTAAAGGCTCTTAGTGTTCTTACATGCTATTCTTGTAAATATCACCCAAAAAAATCTTTCAGATAAACCAACTAATGATGTCCTCAGCCAGTCACCAACAGCAGACACTCAAGTATATTCGTCTAACTGCTGATGCTGTTGAATTAGAAGCTTAAACTAGGTTTACAATATGTTTTAATCACTACAATATTCATTAATTTAGCGGATTCCTAATTATTATTTGTCTCCAAATGAGACGGTTTTCAATATTTACTATTTTATCCTCATCAACTAAAAGCTAAAAGGACAAGACAGAAAAAGATTGATCTTAATGTCACCAATAGAGAAAATTCTGCTGGAATGAAAGACTTCTTATGATTCACCGTTATCAGAAACCCGTCTGATGCGGCTCAGCATTTTGTTTGTGTATTGTTGTGCTGAAAAGTTACGCAAAATGTTCTTTTATTCTGAAAAGTCCAGCCCTTTAGTTTAAACAGAAAAAAGAGGCTGTTGGATGAGGTTGTGATATCATTCCTCATTTAGAAGTGAACATCTGTTCCACTTGGAGGTGAAGCAGCTGCTCAGTGTTTTAATGTTCTTTCTCTCCTACATCATTAAAATAATCACTGAGATTAAACCAAATACCAGATTTGATGCAAGATAAGTGACAAATGCTTTCTTTGAAAAAGAGTAAGTTTTAATGATATACTGCAGGCTTGCTCTATACATTTATGTATTCCTCTTAAACATACTTTTCATGCTCAGCTCAAGTGCTACAACATGTTTTTGGTTTGTCTGTTTGAAGTACGGAGGCTTTAGGTCCTGTTTTTTTTCACTCTTTGTGTTACTGTAGCCATGAAAGTGTGAGTCCATGAAGCTGTCGGAGACCCTGCAGTATAAATATTTGGACATCAGTAAATATTCCCTCAGTTGTGAATTCGATCACGCAAACACCAATATGAATGTTTTTCTTTAAGCTGATACCATCTGAACGCGCACATGTGGACTGTTGATAGCTGGAGTAGACACACCGGTGTTAAGTTATTCACACACACACACACACACACACACATTCAGACACAGCAGCATGAATAAACAACAAAATACTTCTGCATTAATCAGTCAAAAGGACAATGATGAATAACACATTTTGATAGTTTATGACAGAAGTATTTTTTTGTTTTACTCATCTGCACACATGGGATGTTTTTTTTTATTATCATTGTTGGTCGAGATCACAAACATTGAGGTCACAACTACAAAGAACTGCTTCCTTCTCTGTTCTTTTTATGTGGTCGTCAGCACACAAATGTTTGATTGAAAATGTCAGGATGTGCTTACCACCTGTTTTTTATGTCATAGGTCAGAGAAGCTTTTATTTTGTGGCTGTTAATGACAGAATTATTCAGATTAATTTAAATTATTAAAAAGGTGTTTTTGTTTTTTATCTGCTTTGTCCCTTTGCAGTCTTTTTTCCGTCACCCTGCAGTCAAACTCCTCTGAATTCGACTTTTATACTTTTTTATTTCAAAAGAAGGAAAAAAATCAGTAGCTTTCCGCCTCTTTAATTTCGCCCCCGCTGCAGAGCCACATTTGACATGAGGATTTATGCTTTTGTCGTCCCATCTAAAGTTGTATTCCCGTACCCTTTCAAATCAACAAATACTTGTGATTATGAGTGATGCCACTGAAAAGCACAACTGACTTATTTATTATTTTGGGCGAGCTGAGACATTTCTTTCTTCGGTGTTGGAAAATGTTTTCCTTGTGTTGTGGCGAGCCCGATGTTTGAAAGGCGATTTTGCTCAGGAGGTCTGTGTTTTCTCACCGTGGTAGTGGTATATTTAGATGATGATTATGGATAATCAGCTGTAATGACGGAAGTGCATGGCATGTGTGTTTAGACTCAATGCCATCATGGTGGAGCACAGACCAAACAGAGCTGTCTTATTACCTTCAGATTCAAACGGGCATTTCCATGAAAAGATAAAAAGTTTCATTCAAAGAAGAAAAAGGTAAAAGAAACGTTAAACACTGTTTCCGATCAGGATCAAGGGACAGCCCTCTGTTCGTCCTATCATCTGTTAGGAGGTCAGGTTAAAGGTGAGAGGTCACAAATGGCTGCTTGTATCCTCTCATCAGCAGCGCTCTGGTCATGGCCCCTATAGCGGCCATAAAAGCTGTGACACCGCTGACCAGGGCAGCCAAAATCCAATATTCTATCACTGACCTGTCTCTGTTTCCTTTTTGTCATCGGGAGATGTCCCTCAGATCAGGGTCATTGCTTTTTTAATTCAACTAGAGGAGCCATTTCTTAGCCCATAATGACACCATTAGTCTTGCTATCACCTTTGTCTGTGTCCACGAAATGCCAATGGCCTCCACGCCGTTCGTCAAACCTAATTTAGAACCGAAGCCTCGCCGAGCTGCAGTTTTGCGATAAAGCTTTCGCTTTAAATTCTCCGACTCCTGTCTCAAAGTCCCAAGTATTTTAAAAGAAATCACATAAAGGAAATTTAATGTCACTGGTTGTTCTGCTTCTCCAGAGAGGACGACTCTATTTACGGCCTCACTTCCTGTGGTGTTTATTTGAAATCCAGAAAGCACAGCCTGGCCCGGTCTGGAATATCCCCGCAGCCACAGGCTAACACTCATGGTTAATGTCCTTCAACTACAGTCTATGCTTCAACTAGAAGGCCCCAAGGCTGCTCTCACACACTTCCTCTAAAGCGAGCCTCCGCCGCAAAACCCTCTGCCAGTACTCAACTCCAAAACACTTTTTCCACTCCCAAGCCAGGACTTTTATTCCCTCTGTGCCCTCTTTATTTGGAATGTATTGTAAACACGGTCAATGCCAATATAGTCCTGCTGGACAAAAAGCAGTTTTGAATTGAGGTTAAGTGTTCGGTTGTTGTCTGTATGACGTGCAGTTGGTTACAGAGTGATGGCGCGCAGGCTGTTTGGAGGAATGGTTCGTCTTGGCTTGGTGCATGATTGGATCTGATAGTTGTACATTTGTTGTGTTGAAGGGGAACAACTGTATGGTTCTGGAATATCATCACATATGTATAAATATGTTTGGATGTGTATTAGAAATCCTTGTAAATGGATCTTTCCTTCCTCCTTGTAGCGCTGATATCCTCGTCCCTGCGGACTCTCTCAGTTTACTGAAAGGCCAGTCGCTACATAAACACTCAGCTTCCTCTATCAGCTCAGCAGACGATGACAGCACAGTTTAAAAGGTTTACGCTTAAGTACACATTGCAAGTCTTTCACTTCATAGTTATTTTGCAATTAAAATATCTTTTTTTCTGTGCACTTTATTAAAATGAGAATTTCTGGGTCCATGGTTATTTTCCCCGCTGCTGAAATTACTATTGCACATTTTTCAACACATGACCCAGTCTAATAAAAGCTGAATAATGTGGACTGTATTTGGTGCCTTAAAGCTGTGATTAATGATTTTTTTAAAGAGTAGTTTGGTAGTTTAGGTCTCTAACCTGAGCTTTTTCATGCATATTTCTTCCCGTCCCCTGAGAGGAAGAAGGGGGAAAAGGCGCTGCGAGGTTCAGACAGGCCCCATGACCTTGTTGCTTTATTATTCTTTTGACGGTTGTGTTGAAGGTGTTGAAATATTGAACAGAACATGAGAGACGATTACCGGCGAGTTTCCCTTCTCTCGTTGTCCCTTCAAAATTGAGGATTTAAAGTCGCACACGGCCGTGGTTGGATTGTTTAGACTGACACCTTGAACCATAACGTTAGTCAAAGAGGAGGAAACTTGTGTATTTACTCGTGATAAATGCACTCTCAACACAGCTCTGTCACTCCTTTCCACTTTGTCATCTGATTATGTGGACTGTGACGACCAAAGCAGTCAGTGAGCCTTTTATACATATAAATTAAGTTTTACTTTTTCATTTTTAGATGATATTTCATTGGAATTTATGGACCTGTAGTGACAGAAAAGGACTGAGTCACCTAAGAACACTTTCTACAGCTTCAATATGGGAATATTTTAGTCCTTTTCATCAAGAACCATCAAGGGCCATGTGTAAAATGTACTTTCTCTGACTTTATAAACTTATTTCAGTGCTTTCATTGATAGTGTGTGTTTTCTCTCTTAGGAATGGCAGAACTCCATCCAGAAGAATGCCGGTCTCGCCTTTATCGAGTTGGTCAACGAAGGCCGGTGGGTAGCTCTGACACGCTAAGTGCTGTCCTCTCTCCTCGCAGCAGCACTTCTTCATTATCTTTCCAACCTCTACCCATCAGCCACTTTTCCAATTTCGCCATTCATGGATCACATCACAGCCCCTCAGGCCCTTCCAGATCCCAGAGGCCCCTCTGATGGGGTGGCTGTTCAAGATTCTGGACAACAATCAATGATGGAGGGGGCGGGCGGGGGGGTGATAGAGGAGCTTGGGAGAGTGAGGATGGAAGATCCTTGAGTTCAAGGCTCCATTCAATACGTGCTCATCCCAGAGGGAATGGGGGGAAAAGGAGAGAGGTTAGGTAAAAGGTGACAGGGGCTCTGATCGCTGGTTCCTCTGTGACACTTGGGAAATCGCTCTTGATTTCCTGCTGTCCCGCTGTCACTTTATGCCCTTCTGGTTAAAGCCTTTATCTGCCTGTAATCATCTCTTCTGTCTGCTGCTGTCTTTTGTTTTTCCTCTTTTTTTTTATCAATTATCCCAACATTTGAGCCTCTCCGTCTCTCCCTAATAAGACTCTCTCATTCCTAGTTCCTCTTAGTCTTACAACTCATCAATTTCAGATTTAGAGAGCCACACTTTCCATTATTGATCCGCGGCTTTTAGAATAGGCTGAGGCTAATCCACAGTAATGCTAATGAGACTAGCAATGCACTGTGGTGCCATGAGTTCTTTGTGGACGACAGGGTTTGTACACACACACACTTACGCAACCGTAATTTAAGTCCGGTTTACTAGTGAAAGCACATTACATCTGTATGCAAATGTGTGCCTGGTCTGTCTCTTAGCTGGAATCAAACAGTCATTACAGCAGAATGATTACAGCATAATAAGTTTAACATCAAATTCCCCTCCAATCCAAACAGGTCATCATTTTATTTATTTGATTAGATCCAGATTTTATACTCTTTGCAAACAGTCCATCCTGATTAGATTTTGCGAAAGTCATGTAATGTTTTTTTTTGTGACAGTCTGCCCAGAATGACATCAGCTTGATTAAATAGGGAAACTGCAATGTCTTTTAAAATCATGAATTAGTATTTACTCAAAACAGGGCTTAAACGTTTAAATAAAGGTTTTAAAGGTCCCCCACATTGTAAAAACTGTTGTTTTTTTTTTTTATTATAAAGCAGATCTAGATGTAAATATAAATACTTCAAAAGTATCAAAACTCTGAAATAAAAACAGAAGAAGCCTGTATTCAGAATCTGTAAATACACGATCTGCCATAGACAGCAAAGCTAAAATGTTTAAATGTCCGTATGTTCTTGCAGCCTGTTGGTTGTCATTGTATCCATATAAATCACAACTGGTGTGACAGTAGATTGTGTGTGCACGATGTTGTTCTTTTTGTTTATATACTTCGATATATGGACAAGTGGAAAACTTTAAATAACTACTTTTAAATGGTTAATCTGCCCATTTCCATGCTTCTCTGTACACAGGTCACTTTAGTTCAAATAATGACATCATTAGGGAATTACTGAATAAAAAAAAAATATAAATTATTCTTGGCCTTTTCTTTCCTATTGGTTTGTATGACGTCAAACAGGTAAAAGGGCCTTTAAAAGTATTGAATTTAACTCTGTGAACCCTGCAGAAACTCTTTATTATACTGCTTGTTACTGAATATTTTACTACGTTATTCCCACCATGTCCTCAGAGATGTCTGTTTTGTCCATATGTATAGTCGTAAGCACAGAGCACCATAAAGAAGGGCAGTGGCTCCGTTATTGATAGCGGGGCCTCGTCAGGGCCATGGAGGCTGCAGAGGCCCCAGCACCTCCGCTCCCCTGCTGCCCTGCGCTGAAACAGCAGGCTTAGGTTACAGTCATCCCGTGGCCCCTACACCCCCACTCCACAGTCAGTCCCAGCCTGCCCCCTCCAACACACACCCCTCCTCTCCGGCCCCTGGTCTGTTATTGTTCCACTTTGCACAGTCCTGACCTTTAGGGCTTTACAGAGGTTTCTTCCACCTACACACACACACACAAAACATGCATGTTTCATCAACACAGATAAGAAGAGGGAGGTAGACTACATATGTAGCAACATGGGCAGAGATCCTCCCTGCTGTCAGATGCATATCATTAACAAATCAATTAGCACCTGCACCCCCAGTTAAAGGGTCTATCTGGTTTGGGTTTTGTTTCCAAATTAGATTTTCTGCTTATTTTGCACGGCTCTTTTTCAGCATTTTCTGGATATTACATGGCTGTTCCTCCTCTAGGTTTCCACATATCACAGTGTTAAACAGATGTTTTAAATACTCTGAAGCTCAAGGGTTTATGATATTGTTAAGCATCTGTCTGACATTTCCCTTTTATGACTGATTGTTCTCCATGCACCTCATAAAAATGTAAATTATAATTGTAAATATATTTATACAGTATTCCAGCGGGCTAATGTCCATCTCTCCTCTCTCCAGGTTGCTGAGTCACACCATGAAGGACCACCTGGTTCGTGTAGCCAATGAAGCTGAATTTATCCTGAGCAGACAGAGGGCCGAGGACATCCATAAACATGCAGAGTTTGAGGTGAGATGCTGCACAGTTCAAAGAAAAACAAGCACGGCATGAAAATGACCAGTCGCATAATTTCCTTTTCTGTAAGGATGCTGAACTGTTTTAGGATTTAGGAAAATATTAATGAAGAAAAATGACAGATTTTAGCTTTATTTGTAGCCTTGGAAGACTGAAGGAAGATCAGGCGAAGGAACGATTCCAGTACAGACTTTTTAAAAAAATGTTAACCAAGCACAATCTGTCATATCCCATTTCCTCCTGTGAGATCAGCAGGAACTTCAGGCTCGCTAAGATCCGACAATAAAAGTCCATTTGTAGCTTTAGGGCCTTTGCACTGAGACTCCTTTGATAGAAATGTTTAATAGTTTGATATCGCTTTGTCAGTGAATATATTTAATGAAAACAAGGAAGAGGTAAAAGTCAGTGAGAGCACACAGGAACTGATCCAATGACTACTCAAAACTTGTCCATCAAGGCTGAAGATCTGTCACAGCAAACCTGGAGGGTAAATGTTTGCTTTTCAAACATTGCCGTGTGCTAATCATGAACACACACACACACAACCTGTGCACACACACTGAAGTGGGCTGGAGATCAAGCTTGGCACATATCACTAACCAAACATTGTGTAGTGTTAATTTATCCCTGCGCCTCTCCGTCTAACTGCAGCCCGCCACTGAAACATAACTTCCCCCCTCCTCTTCATACCAGATCGCAGCACAAATGTTGCCATTCACGTGTAGCTGCTGGGCCAACTCCGTCCTGACCCATGGGCACCCTTAGTTGCCCCTTTCCCAGTCCAACACTGCTACACTCCCCCTCTGCTTTCCAGATCTCACCAAAATCATTTCCTGTCCTGCTGAGATCCTGTCCATTATACTCCCGCTGGGGGTGTATTTTGCCAGTGACAGGAATATGGCATCCTCCCCTCTCTTCCATCCCTCCCTCCCTCATTTCTCAGGAACCTGCCAGCACTAAAAGCTGCAGACAGACCTGAGAGGTGCTGGCCTGAAGGGCTGACTGTGTGTAAACCCACCGCCTCAGCCCTCAGCCCCCACTTCGCAGTAAAATGTGATGCTTTTTTTTTTAAGGTTCAATGAAGGGTCTCTCTGACATTCGGGTAAAGTAAAATCCCTCAAGAGCGTTGAAAGTCAATCAGAGAGGTGGGGGCACAGCTCCTGCACATCAAAGTTGTGTCTGTGATTGCTATGTTTTGCTCTCTTTCTTGGATAGGCTGCTTTTCTGTGTAATTGTCATCCTGTTATCGTGAACTCCTATTACTCACTCGGCTCCAAGTGTCAGTTATGTGCACACATATTATCTGACATGATCTGACCTTATCATTATCAACGCAGACTGTTGGAGCGAGATTTAATTCCACTCGGTTGATGCAGCAGATTTTTTTTTATTCTACTGCAGTGTGTACCCACTTTATGAAAAAGTGCACAGTGTTTGTTTTGTTGCAAAATTGCATGTACAGTATGGCAGGTTAGGCAGCTGTCTTTATCTGACACGAGAGCAGCACAAGTAAAAATGGCTCAGAGTGTGTTGCCTGACTGGCAGACAGACGCACTTGGCAGCCCGTCTGCACACAACAGCTCCAAATGATCCCGGCTCTGCCTTGGCCTCTTGCTGTGGCTGCAGGCCACACACTTCTCGATTTCTCAAGCTCCTCCGCATTAGTCCCTGATGCTTACAGCGGCACACAGCAGTGCAGCATCACATACAACACTTCTTCTTAACTTGCTTGCTTGCTAAGATTACAAGCACTTTCTATCTAAGTTGATGATTAAGTTGGCTAGCTTTCAAAATGACATCCCCAGCTAACGTTATCCTTGATATTAGCTTATGTATTATGACGACTGATGTTTGGTTTTAGCCAACAATAAATAATGGAACAATAGAGTGACGCCAGGCAGGGTCCGCCAACTAGCTAACTGTAACCTAAGCTAAGCTAAGCTTAGCCAACTAGCTGTTACTCAGTAATGCAGCATGGATCTAATTTTGTTTACTTTGTAAATGTTAGCTGATGATGCATTTGCAAACATTGTTCTACTCTGTGAGCCCTTCTTATACACCCCACCTCCTAAAGTCGTATTTGTAATATATATTAGAGACTGTCGGTGTGTATTAGTGCAGTGCTGAGTGCAGAGTAATGGAGTAAGGGTTTGTTACATTTCCAAATGAAGCACCACTATCAGTTACATGGACTTTCTCTCAATTTACTGCAAAAACACAACAAATGGAAAGCTATAACTTTGCTTTAGTTGTATTTTCGTGTTGTCATTGGAAACTTACTCTACCTTTGCAATCTTCCTTAATCAGATACCCAGCATGGCTCGTCCCAAACTATGTTTCACAATTGAATTCCCCACTTAAATGCAGTTGCTCCTCTGTGACCTCTGAGAAGAAGTGAAGCCCTGATAAGTCTTGCTCTGATATTGCTGTATTGATTTTTGCCTCCATACAAGCTCAGCTTGAGCCTGCTAGAGCCAACGGTTTCATTTTGCACTGCCACAATAAAAATAACAGGCCAATGAAACATCCCCCCTGAGGGTGGGGGTTGCAGGGTTTTGAAATAATTTTCAGCTATGTCCCAGTTTTTTAAAGCGTTGTTCTTCTGTATTGTGTTGCCGTGACACTAAAGGTTGGTTATTGTTTTTTGAGAAATAAACCTCAAAATAGGCCTCCAAAATGACTCATTTTGAGTCATTGTGTTACTCTGGAAGTGAGGAGCTTGCATGCACCAACTGCCAGAACATAATCTGCATCCTCCCTCACTACACTATTGTGCATTTAAGAGCACTTGTTTCAGTTGAACAGCAGCAGCAACAGCAAGCCACCAGAAAAAAAGAATAATTCAATACATAAAAACAAATTTATGTTTGCTCCTTGTCAGAGTTCATATCCTTTTGAAGGCTGTGATAAAGGATTTAGATACCCGTTTGCCTCAGAGACATAACATATGCTTTCTCTCTCTCTTCCTCACTCACACTCTCAGTGGCTCTGTGGGACAGAATTGAGTTATCTCTGGCCCTGAGAGTAAGTTATTACAGTGGGCTTAGGGTGAAACAGATGAAGATAACTAGGGGGAAATCCAATTACCTTTTAGGGTTCTCTATCTAAAAGGATCCTTAATGTGAAGGAGATCTGCAGATCGGATGCTGCTGCCCAGCACAGCAAATGATAGACTCTGATATCTTCCAGAGGAGCAGGAAGGAGAGGGGAGCCCGGGAGATAGAAAAGGAGGGGAGAGAAATCGAACTCCCTCTTTTTATGGGGCTGTTCATTAGGAATGAAATGTGGTGGGCTCAGGGGCACAAGGGCAGATAAGAAGGTCCAGATAGGGAAGAGTGAGCAAGACCCAAGTCATTTCTATTCTTTCTTACCCTTCCCTTCTGCTCAATCTTTTTCCTTTTTTTTTTTATCCCCCCTTGATTCATCTTCTGCTGTTATATGGAGTAATTGAATTGACTGTCTGAGAGATCCTGTGAAAGCCAGACGATAGCAGCTAATTAGTGCTTGGCGTCATTGTCTACCCTCTGCTGAGCTTGTAAAACGATCTGGTGCTTTCTCCCACGTTAATGACATTAACATTGAGCTGATGCTCATTATGTTGCATTATCATAGCACCGGTCTCTGGAAACTTGTGCACCACAGAGCCGAGTATCGCAGAGAGAGCCTTGGCAAAGATGTACTGTAAAAGCTTAAGTTAGGTTCAGAGCTGACATATTTTACGTTGTTACAATAAATCCCAATTTAAATATAACCATCAGTACACTGATTCCACAAAAGTCAGAATTACTTTTATTGTTGAAACAGAAGCAATCTGCTGATCAGAAGTTACTCAAACACACAAAGAAAGAGCCAGAGAACCACAGCTCCCAGAAGCTATTTACACCACATCATTCTCAGCAGCCGGACTGATAGCTGCCACCAACTGTAGCTCGCTGTCATGTAGTTGTCGCAAATGTAATGTAGCATGTCAGCAGGGCGGGATGCCCGGGCACCTCATTATGGGCAAAACTGCTGTCAGGAGAATGAGAGGGAAAAAAGCTTCAACATGTCTGTATTTGTGACCACATTGTGTCACAAGGATATCAGGATATGGAGGAAAGTTCAAATGGTGGTGGGACTGGACACCATGGGGCCAATGCAGATACCGATATTAGGGAGTTAAATAATTAAATATCTATTCGATTGCCTTTTTTGTGCTGGTTTATAGATTTAACCATTAGTGATTTGGCAGCATTTACCCACAGTGACTCTCAGTTCTTGTGTTGAATGACACTATAGGGTTGACATCGTAAAGATCTGCTACAGTTGTCGGAGCGCACTCTGCTGTGTTATGCCACCATTTTTAAATTGCAAAAGTACGTTTTTCCTGCGTTATTTAAAATAAAAACACCATCCAATAGGCATATCAGAAACATGAATGCCAATACGGAGATCTATCACTGAATATATCTCTATATACGGGCTATTATGGGATGACAAAATCTACTCTTCATACATAGGAGTCTTAAGGCAGACTTTATTGAAAAAAGGCATAGCAAGTTAACATCTTTTAGCTTTTTTCTGTCTTTTTTTTGATAGATTCTTCTTATTTTTACTGTTTCATTTAAGACAGCAGAAGGTGGACTGAGAGAAGTGGGTTACAGGAGATGGTTGGGGAGCAGTAGTCTCAGTCCCGTTGACTTGTCTGTGTAATGAAGTCCCCAGGTACCTCCTCCGCAGCTCCCATCATTATGTGTGACCAGCTAACCCGCCGAAATATGACTTTACTCCACAGCTTCCTTTGACACAGTCTCTTTATTCAGCAGGAGAATATTTTCTTGTTATTTTTCGATATGAGCAGCTGACGGTGAGCTCTCGTTTCTGATGAAAAGTCTCCATGTGACAGTGATTTTCTAGCTCCTACAGAGCACGGCTGTGGAGGCTTTTAACACATTTTCATTTAGGTCTGTTTGCTGCTTGAATTTCATATTGTTGATAGAAATTTGTCTTCATGTCCAGCGTGAGCTCAGTGCCACCAGCCTGCATTTGCGATTGCAGGCAGCATCCAAACCAGAGGATGTGTATTTTTCATCTGGTCTCGTCCTCTCTTCATTTGACTATTTTTCACCTCCAGACGACAGTTTAACACGAATGATTTTTCACGTGGCATGACCTTGAAGCTGAGCCGGAGTCATCGGGAAAAGATGGCAGCAACGCAGACTGATGTGGCGAGAGGAGGGCGCGGTTTCGCAGAGACGAGAGGTTTCTGGGTAGAGGAGATGAAGAGGCTGCCACCTGAGCGTGGTGACCAGTCCATTAAAGATCAGCCACAGACAGTGCGAGGGGAGGAGGAGGAGGAGGAGAGAGATACTTTGATAAGTGTTGCGCCTGCGTTAACCTTGATGGCCGCTAGCAATGGGCCGGTGCCAGCAGCAGGGATCTGTTTCAACTGGATTAGATTATTTTTTTTCCTCCTGTGCTCCAAGAGAAGAGAGAAAAAATCAATACTTGGGAGCACGGCATGACAGGGGCATCATTTCAGAATTGAAGTGGCTGTCAGGCATTGTCATTTGGTGACTTTTGTTCGCCATTGTACTTTTAAGCCCTCATTTTTCTCCCCCTCCTCTTCCTTTCACTCGTTTCTTCCCTCGCCCATTGTCTGAATTCCCCTGGTGACATTTTATGTTGCAATTTGAAAACTCGAGGCCAAGAGATCAAGTGCAAGAGAATCTCGTTGTAACCAATTGGTGCACTGGTTCAGCATCTACTTTTGTTTAGCGACCCCCATCCTCCTTTCTCATTTCATCCTCTTGTCTCCCTAGACCTCCATTGTGTTCCAGGAGGAATTTATTTGTAGTGTATTTGCATTCTTTGATACCAGACAAGGACAAGCCTGATGTCTCGCCTTCCTCTGGACAGTTTCTCTGCCCGTTTGTAAATGAAACCCTCTGGGAGCGCTTGTCGACGGATGTGAGAAATTGGAGATTCTCGCCGCGCGATAGCCCAGCCTTGGAGAGTGTGTAGCCCTGATGTGCCACCAATGTCAAGAGATTGCAAATCAAGCTCTTTAATAACATCTCTGCTGGTTTTGTTTCTTCCTCCTGTTCTCCGACAGAACCCTGAGACCCTGGTTTTGTCAGTCGGCATGTTGAAGGCTCGCTGTGGCACGGCAACACCACAGGACCCTTCTCTGTCACTCTAATTGATAAACATAGGGCTGATATCTTGTAATGAGCCTCCATTCTCCAGCCTATTATACTGGTTAACCCTCTCAACCCAGTGAGGGAGAGGAGGAGGGGAGCCGGGGCATCATCTGACAACAACTACAGCATTTAGATAAGGCTGACACTGTTACAACACCAACACAGTGAAACTCATTTCCTCCCTGCTTATTATTTGTAGAATCAGCATGGCGAGAACACGAGCGAGGGGCAGTGGTAACCACAACAAAAAGCGTGTGTTTTGGCTCCAAAAGAGGTTTAGTAATGTGTTTAAAATGCACACATTTCAAAGCGTTGTCTCTTTATGTGCGTGTTGCCATTTTCTGCCATTATGTGATTTTCAAGATGATTACTGTTCTTTCCACTCCCCAGTCACTTCCCCAGCAGCCCATTTCCTCCCCAAACTCCAACACACATCCATAGTTATTTATTTGAACTGTTGATGAATTGTGGGAGACACGACTCAGTGTAATTGACTCGATTAATGCCAGCCATTATCATTTCGTCTTCACCAAGCTGTCTCCTCCGGCAGAGCCAGGCACTCACGCCGGGCGACCCTGTCAGCCAGGCCATGTAATGGAAGGTGCTGCCCATGATTACAGTGTCGCAAGTCATAACGGTCTCACTGCCAGCAAGTTGTGCCCTGGTGGCTGTCTGGCTAGGAAGCTAACAGAGGCACAGAGTCTGTCGTCGTCCCTTTTTTCTTCAGCTGCTCTCTTTTAACTTGTTAACTGGAAGTGCTTGTCTCTGCGAACGTCTTTTTATGGTTGTTTTCTTGTCAAAATATGCAGACTGGCCGTTTCAGTCACTCCAAAAGAGGCATGTTTCTAATTGCGAACGGGAACAGATACTTTTAATTTACTTCTTATGTTTCCTCAGCATTCCTTGAAAAGAAAGAAAGAACAGTTTGTTTGAAAATACCCAAAATACTCTACGTTTTTTTTAGTTTCTGCCCTTTATCCTGTCAGTGGACCTGGATGGAAGTGAATGCAGGATGGTGCCAACTGGGAGATTTAGTTATTCGCTTTAACCTTCATAATAACATAACATAATAAGTCCTTCATAATGCCCCGGCATATTCTCTGACTTCACATCAATGGAATGACCTCGGGAATTAACAGTGACTTGTCTTTTCCACTTACAAGCAAACCCAACATTGGGTTTTAATGGCACCACTGATGTGTTCAGCTTTTTTGGTTGTTATTTTAGGGGTGAGTCTGTGAATTTGGCCTTTTCTCCTGTAGTCGACTTTGGCTCGGGATATGAGAAAATCCCATTACAGCATTGAGGGTTGGGGTGTTTGGGCAGGCTCAACACACAGGTGATGAAGTGTTTGTTTATGGTTATGAGTTTGAACCCAGCACTGTTGATTAGTACTGCAGACTTTACATGTCTCAGACAGGGGCAGATGGAAATGGACTTTATAGGTGTGCTACTTATATCTGTTTAAAGGACGGAAATCCACTAAACCACGTAGTCTGGCAAACACAAATGGAAAGAGTTCCTCTGTTGTTCCAGACTTCCAACATATTGTTTTCTGTTTAAAGTATAACACAGAGTGCTTCATGCAATAATTCAACCTACCCTCATTGGAGATGCACTGGTCAGACTTTTTCAGTCCTGATACTTCAAATAATATATCCAGGCTTTGGGTATCAGCCGATACTATTAAACGATACAATACCAGATTTAATTAATAAGCTGATTAAAACTTCACTGTGTGGAAGTAACTGATTCAGTCTTTCAAGTGGAAGACAACATCAGGCTATAATTAAACATTCAAGACATTAAATATACTTATAAATTCACTGAATTATTATTTATTATTAAAATAATGAATTGTGCACCACCACCTTGGTCTTCAGACAATTCAAGTTGAAACTTTTAAGTTTAAAATTAAACAGGAATTAAAAATACCACTTTATGTATATATTATGTAAACACTGAATTGAATAAAATTGGTAGATTCCCACTGTCACTGATATCCTATCCAGTTATTGAATCATTAGCAGCCAGACAAAGATTTATGTATCCGTGGTTTGCTGAAATACCAACAGTTTCTTGCTCCGTCCTGGGCTGCACTGCACCTGCACTAGCCTCTACAATGCAGAACCTGTTTAGCCAACAAAACCGCTTGGTTATGTTTTAAGAAAAGATCGTGGTTTATGTTAAAATATCTACATTTGTTACGTAACTTAGTCGGATACATATGTTCCGAAACACGGAATGTGAGCAGCAGTCAGTCTTGTGTTTGTTTGACTAATCCATCCCCAGAGAAATCCTCCAGAACGGACTTTGTCGCTGTTTATACTACGTCACCTTACTTCCTCCTTAGAGAAAGTCCTGCACGTCCTTGTGGTTTATATCTGTATTATAGTGCAGTATAATATTACCAGTAACTGAAGTAGAGTGGCCTGAATAATTTGATGCTGAACGTAACTAGTATTGTAGCATTTTTCCATCCTCTTAGTCTCTTCCTTTGGTCCAGTTTTTCGCTTGTCCAAATTCCTGCTTGCCTTCAGTGCCACTGACCAAGATTAATGGACACACACACACACACACACACACACACACACACGCGCACACAGCACTGAAAAGCTTTCTCTTCTTCTGGTCTGAAAATTTGAAACACTCGCTTGAAAATTCCTTTTCCGTACTCCCTTTTTTTTCCTGCTGTTTCCCGGGTCATCATCATGCTGGAAGGTCAAGGCCCACTTTAATGCCACACAAAGAGACATAGATTGATAATTAAGGCCCAACAGCCTGCAGAAAAAGCCCCTCTAATGTGATTTATACCTATAGATTTTCTGTCAGATATGAAATGTTGTCGTTCAAATTGAAGAGGAGGACCCATTATAAAGCGCTTTACTGGTAACTTTAGGAAAGCAGGTTGCATTTGTTGGGGTAATACCACTGGGTTGGTTTAGGGCTAATTTGATAAGGACAGTAACATGCAACTGAAGCTGCATTAATAATTGAATGAGCTTTTATTCTTAATACTGCAGCCATTTGCTTTAGCTGCTTTTCTGTGCAGAGGGAAATATAAATGCACCAATACACCGCTGGTTGTACTATACATAGCACATGTTTTTCCCCCTTCCTCCTTCTTTGTGTTCACCTTCAATAAGAATATCACTTTGAAACAATATTTTCAAAGTAAGCCGTGAGTTTGCAATTGAAATTGATTCTGAAACCGAGATTGGAAATCAAAACACTGTTTTAAATTATAGCTGTTATTTTCAGAAGGTGTTTTACTTTTCCCATCGCTGCAGAGTTCAAAGGCCCATTCTGATAACAAATTCCGACAGAGAAAAATGTCCTCCCTGTGCATTGTGGGTATCGTGTGATTTGGTGTGCCGGAGGGCATTAGTAAATACGTGTCCACTGTTATTAATCAACATGACATGAGGACAGAAATGACCCTGTGCTTTTCATTTGGTTCTACTCAGAGTAGAGTTTCTATATGTGGGAACACTGTGTCTGCACGCTGCCTTCCTATAGAGCTGTTTGTGCCATATGTGTTCTGCAACATTCTCGCACAAATTATATTTTATATGCTGCATAATTCAGTCTCTTGACACATCTGTGCGTGTCTTTGCATTGCACACACTGGTGATGCATTCACTTGCAGAATGTATAATGCATCTTTTCTGTTTCCTCTCCCAGTCCAACTGTGCTCAGTATGCAGCGGAGAAGAGAGATGAGGAGAAAATGTGCGACCACCTGATCCGAGCAGCCAAGTACCGCGACCACGTGACCGCCACACAGCTCATCCAGAAGATAGTCAACATCCTGACTGACAAACACGGAGCCTGGGGAAGCTCGTCCATAAGGTAACAGTCTGACAACAAAACTTTACCTCATAAAATACTTAAGAATTTATCATAATGGGCTGAAAGATTATTTTCTTTTCTCAGCTTCACACATACAGATGGATTATAAATGTTCCATAATTTACATATTTCATTTTTTCTTTTTGCATGGCAGTTTTTCTTTTGAATCCAAAAATGACGAATAATAGTTTGATTCTATATTTTATCACAATTAGAGAAGCAATAAGTGAGCAACGTACAAAACAACCTTTAATCAAGACGATGCACCTGTTTTGTTTTTTTATGAACCGAGTCATTTCCTCAGCCTTGAAAAAATGATTCAACCCACTGTAATGGTTTTAATCTCATCATAATCTTCCTCATCCCCCAATACTCATGGCTTTGATTAAATTAGATTTGCAAAGGTGAAAATGTCAGCTGTGGGTTGAATGATGCATTGACTCGAGAGAGAGATGAAAGCCATTTAAACAGCTCGGCCCCCATTAAGAACAGAGGGAACCCTCTCCTCTGTGTTTGTTTCACCAAATAGGCAGCAGAATCCACTGCAGCTATTCCCTAATGATGGCTGTTTGTGCAGGTAGTGTGTAATGGTGAGCTGCAGAGACGGCCGCCGGCTCGCGCTTGTTAGGCTGAACCAACTCTCCAGAGACTCGTCTGGCGAGGGTTAGTTTGCTATTGGATCAGGAGTCTATCTCTGGCTGCCTTTGTTTTCCTTTTCTATTTTTTTCTCTTACACCAGGATATGGTGTATTATTTGTCATATTTTCTTTTTCTCCTTGATCCCCTCTCCTTCCCCTCGCTCCTTCTTCAGTCTCTTTCCTTCTATTAGTCTCCATGTGTACTCACACAAGGCTATTTACTATGGAGATTGTGTTCTGCGAGCCCCGGCCAGAAAAGTCCCCCATTACTGGCCCTTTATGCCGTTGCGCTATTGATGGTTTTCCTAATGGCTGCCGATGGGCGCAGGGAGCCATTGGCACTGGGCCTTGGAGTGCAGCGCTCTTTTAATAAATCACAATCAGTCCTGTGCCATTACATCAATATTTTTGGTCAATTACTGTGAAGGTCAGGTGGTGCAGCTTCGCACCAGAGCCCATGGTATACGGGCATAGGAGAAACATCTGGTGCTGCAAAGCCCAGAAAAAGAACAAGGAAAAGGAAAAGATGGACACAGGGAAAAAAAGGCTACAAGCACACCTGCATACCTGCAGGCGTGCTGATATTAGAGCTGCTTGTTCCCTAATTCCACACAAACAACAAGGAAACGAATGGTGCAGCAACGTCGCAGCGTGTAAATACAAACGGGAGAGGAAGGACGCATGCACACACACTCCAGCTGTGAAAATGAAATCCAGGAACACAAAGACAATACGCAGCTATGATTACGACCTTTTGTTGCTCGGGTGTAAAATCCAAACCCGCCTGCTCACACGCCATAAAACGAATTCCCCAAAGTTTCCATTCAATAAAGAGTCTGAAAATGAAAATATTATTTTCTCACAAGCTGATGGGAATTGTTGTTTCCTCACGGCAGGCATCTAATATCTTCTGACATGGTGTGACCCGCCTGAATGCAATTTGTGTCTTAATATCCAGCTTACAGCGGCCCCGGCCTCTGGAGGAAAGAGGTGTTAGGTGATTTTCCCTTTTCCATTCCCCTGCTCCGTCTGCCGTTCTCTCTCTCTCTTTCTTCCTTTTCTCTTTGTCACAACATACAATTTCTTTTCTTCTCTTCTCTCACTCCTTGTCCTTTGCTCTTTCTTTTATCGCTATCTACTTCAGTTGTATCACAGCGTGTCCGGGGAGGATTCCTTCCTCCAGACAGAGGCGGTATCTATCGTTTTGCTGCCCTTGTCTGTCATCTAGTGTCAACACGTAGACAGATCCACAGCCAGACAGATAGGGCGACTACCTGTTCATCCATACGTTTCTGTCCCGGCGCCCTGAGACTCAGGTGTACAACATGCCAGCCTGCTGTCGTCTGAAGAGGGAAAAAAAGTAAATGAACAGCTCACAAGATACCCACAAATGAAACAACTGGCAGCAGATGTCATTTTTTCTCTCTCCTCATCTCTCCAGTTTTTTTTTTCTTTCCTCTTTGAGCTCGGGTCCACTGAGCATCCAGACTGCTGCAGTGTTTATTTGGGTCAGGAATCATCTTTCATGTATATGACACCTCGACAAAGTCGGCGGACAGAGAGAGGAGATGAGGGCAGATGATGGAGAACGCCAACTCGCCGTCTCAGGGGACTCGCACTACTCTCCTCTTTTTCCCTTCTCATACCTTCTCTTTATTGCATTCTAATAGGCTGACTAATGTACCATGGAAATTCACTCTGGATGCAGGAAGTGGGGGAAGTAAAAGGAAGGTGGCTGCAGCTAAAAAAAAAGAAGCTGGAGTGTGATGTAGAAGCAGTGAGCACACTTTTTTTTTTTATCCAGAGCTGTTGTTGACAATCTACTGATGTAGCCAGTCTGTTTGAGGCAAATGGAAACATTATTCAAGATGCAGAGGTTTAGGTACACTCCCCGGCATTTGCTGTTCTCCTACTTTGTCTTACTCTTTCCTTTTAAGCCTGCATCAGCATCCTTTTATTCCAACAATCCTCACCTACAGCTAGACCCCACCAAACACACACACACACACACACCTCGAGCACCAACTCCTCTCCCTCTGCTCCTCCTCCCTCATATAAGCAGCTCATTTTCTGCAGCACCACTGCTCTAATGGACGCCCTTAGGCTAGAGGCTTCCCAGCCAAGGGACATCCATCTTTTGGCATGTCACACTCCCGCCCGGCAAAAAATCTTTGTGATGTGCACTCCAATTTTTCTTCAGTAAATCAAATCTTCCTTCCTTCAGAAAGACGAATGCTTTAGGGTTGGAGTGTTATAGAGAAAATCAATGCCGGCAAAATTGAAACAGTATGCCCCCGTATTGATCGGCCTTGTGAGATCGAAAACGAACAGCTTTGTAACTGTTCCGCTGGACAGTTAGCTGACCTGTAATGGACAAACTATTGATATTAGCATTACTATTTTATCTTGTGCTATGTCATTTCACCGGTGCACTATTGAGGGAAAGAAACCGGAGCAGAACGTTCGCAGTTAGAAAAGGTTTTTATCCTCTAATGATACAGGAGATGGTGGGAAGTGGGTCTACACAATATACCAACATTTATTTTTCTCTTTTAGTAAAAGAAATGTTGTTTACTTTACACAGTATCACCTTTAAAATATATGTGATGCATTAAGTGAGTTAGTGCCCATTAGGACTGCAAGTAAAGAAGTCTCTTATAAATTCACAGTGATGATTTTTCTAGCAAATATCCTCATTTTTTAGGCTGTAGATGTTATAAAATGGTGAAAAATGCTCCTCACACATTTCCATACCTCAACACATTATATACAAATAGCTTGTTTTGTCCGACCAACAGTCCAGAAGCAGAAATTATTTTGTCAACAATGACACCAAATAGAGAAAAGCAGAAACTAATCACATTTCTGAAGCTGAAACTTGTGATTGTTTGAGTAAACGTTTAATCAGTGTTCAAAATTGTTATTAATTATTTTTGTTTTAGTCTACTAGTTGCTGAATCAACGTATTATTTCAGCTCTGAAGCATAGGAGGTGATGCCTAAAAAGGATTAAGCACAAAGTATATTCACTCTCTGGTAGCTTTTCTGTTCTTTATGCCCCACTATAACCTTCCAATTAGGACTACAACTAACAGTTGTTTTCTCTTTCAGTTAATCTTTGCAATATTTTGATGCTTAATCGATTTACGGTTTGTGCAATGGAAGAAACAGCCCAACTAAACATCTTCAGATTTCTAATGCCCAAATACATTGAATTTGGGGTAATCTAAAACATAGAAGGGCAGTAAATCTGCACGTTGAAGAACCTGGAACCAGAGAATGTTTGGCATTATTCCCTCATGATGACTCAAACTTATTCGATCAAGATGGTCGCGCAAGCACAATTCAAGGCTCAGTGTCTCTCCAGATTCTGCAAATTTGTAGTTATCTAGTGTATTTGTACCCTTGGCAGTTTATTCTACGTTGTGTATTTATTCTGTATAATAATGCTCTTCTAGGCGGATGCTAAACTGCATTTCGTTGTCTCAGTACCAGTACTTGATGCAGTCACAATACAGATGAATCTAATTTCAGTAAAACAATAATTGCCCCTAAAAATGTATTTTTAATCTTAAATATTTCACTATGAAATTGAACTGACCAAATTAGCGTTAGCTCTTATTAATTAAGAATTTAAAACTGAAAATCTGAACTAATTGGCTCTGTTGATGTGGTTTGGTCAGATTTGACTGTGGCGTCTCCATAGCAACATAAACAGACAAACCCTGAACCGTAATCAGATTCAGATACACATGAATCTGATTGGTGCACTGAGTGACATCACTTTCTCCGACTCAGCTGCACGCACTGTAGAAGACAAACACAGGGACATCCCTATTAAAATAACAAAAACTATGGCGTTATTTTTTTATTTATCACTCATATTGATAAGTAGTTTATTCAATAGGTTTTAAGGGCCTTTAATAAATTCTCTGTTTGTCTGCTGATCAAATATTTACCGTATATTACAAGTCCTAACTCGTTGAGCCTCCTCCTGGACTACAACAGTATCACCCTCCCAAGTAATCAATTAATTATTCCCTGCACATACCGTGGAGTTACACTTACTACAGTGAGGACATTCATGTTCCCATAGCATTTTTTTTTTTAAATAAATGATTGCATGAGAAAACTGCGGCAGCCCGATTCATCTCTCCTTGTATGCTTTCGTTCCAGACTTAAATCACAATTATGATACATAATACTGAATGTAATGCATGTGTTAAAGCCGAGGTCTGCACAGTGTCTGCGCTGCCTTTGCGTGCATGTTTAATGGACACGCTGTACATTACAGCTGCGCTGGTACCGCGCACACAGAGCTGAAAAAGGAAATGGGACTCCGGCACGTCAGGGGAGATTATAACCATAGGAAACAAGAACATAACTGTTTAGAGTACACTGACTCTCGGAAATGCACGACACGAGAGGGGCAGGAAGACGGACGGAGAGAGGGAGAGAGAGGGGGGAGTGGATGGAGCGGAGGATGAGAGAGAGATATTTGTTACTGAAGCATCAAAAGTTAAGATGGAGACAAAGACAAGACAGGGACATTCTTTTTCCACATCCTCTCCTCTCGCTGCAGTAAACCACGGCCATGAGCGATTGCACAAATCTGTATGTAAAAGGTTGAGAGCGTGTCTTGTTTGCTGGATGGAAAACTCTGCAGCTGCCGACTTATCTGACCATCAGAATGCCTTTTGTTGTATTTGGACGTAGAATAAACACTGCAGCTGTGTCTCTAATCTCTCCTGATTCTGATATATACAACAGATTTTACAATTTGAGTCGTTTCTGCAGAGCAACTGATTTTTATTTGTGTTCTAATCTTTGTAGTGAATCCTTTTGTTTCCAACCAATTTTTTGCTGTAAATATTGTGTGTGTGGCTGACCGTCAAACACACAATATGTAATTTTCTGCAGCTCAATCAAAACAATAACAAAAGATGGAGTTTGTAACGTTGTGGAGTAGCAATGGCTGTCACTGCACTGAGCTTCTCCTGGTTAGGATTCCTTCAGTGTTTTTTTTTTTACCAGGATCTAAATTAGGAGGTTTCCTCCTCTCCATAACAAACAAATGTGGTGATTCAAATCACTAAAAATGCTGAATAAAGCAGATTTCACATTAAAAATCTGTGTTTCTCTGACACTTAGCAGCTACTGCTAACGTTTGCTTTGCTAGTTTCTCTGATAACTTAAGCTTAAAATAACCCAATTCATCTGATGAAAATTTTAACTTAAGATCTAACATAATTTTATTGTAGAATTGTGGCTTAAAATTGAATTAAAGTCAATTTCGTCAGCTTCTTTTAGACAACCACAGCACTGACAGATGCACAAAGGGGGATGTGGCGCCATTGACATGCGACCACGTTAAATGGACCATTGACATGACTAAATAAAAAAATATATATATTTGAAAATGAATGGAAAAATCTCAGATAATGCTCCACTAAATATATATAAATAGATTGATAAAGGTCCTGTCGTTTTTGCACATTGTAATGCGCAAAAGTTCCATATTATACCTTTAAATCATAGCTTAAGTGTATGATCTCTGACATGAGCCCTTCTTTACATTAAAAAAAGTCCATTACTGTATACAGTATTTAACTGGTCATCTATAAATGATAATGGCTTTTAGTTTGCTTATAAATACTCTCCGTATAAACACAAACATGACCTGCTGTGCTGAGCAGTGGCAGCTGTAGCAGTCTGCAGCTCCCGTCTCATCCGAGGCACAGACAGTTGTTTCCTTTAGTCCAGGTCCCGACTACTTCAGAACCAATTAGCCCGGGCTCGAGTTGTGGTCATCCATCTGCCTTGATGCAGCCATAAACATATGGCATAAACATAGTGCACGGAGCAATGCGAGCCTGCCTTCGCTTATGTTCACGTCTTTGTAAACGACTCTTTGTATCGCGCAGGAATCTCAAACACTAAAGTCCTTAAACGGGTTTAACGCGAAACCCTCCACCTCATTAATCAAGGACAGTGACATGTGTCTGGGACAGAGAAGTTGTGACGGAGACAAAAAGGATGTTCCTTAAATCTCTGGGGAGACGGTTGGAGTTTGACAGACTTGCGTTCCATCAGTTACATAAAATAACGTGCCACGAAGGCCCTACCGTGCAGTCCGGCTCATGGATATGAATTAGAATATAGCCTTAATGATAACATTTACCTCCACTGTATATACAGTACAGTGGCTGGGGCTGTAGGGAATAGCAACAGAGTGTCATGGTGGAACATATTAACAGCTGATGATGTCCATATGTTAGCACGGTTAAGTGTTGCAGTGCAGACCCAAATTACACTCAGTGGATTATTTAAAATGACAAGAAAGAGCCAAGTGGTTCAGTTAAAACTGCTGATTTTAATCGTTATCGTGAAATAATTCAAGGATTTTTTTCCCCAATGAATTCTACATTTAAGTTTTGTTTACATTTTTTATGTTCCAAATATGGTCATTTCAATTGATTTTAAAGGTATAATATGTAACATTTCTGCATTCAACCAATGTTACAGATTTTGTTAAGTTGTGTACTTTTAATTTAAATTTCTTACATTTTTCCAACAATTTTGAAACTGGTAGAAATCTGTAATCTTGTTTAAGGTAACAGTGCGTTTCATTTGGTTGCCTGTCAGTGGCGTCATATAACCTATGTCCCATTTGTCAGATTAGTCCTTTAATATTTTAAAAATAAATTAGCTGAGCTGCAGCCTGATGAGCTGCATGTGTCCCCGGCTGTGAATCACTGTGTTAAATCTCTGACTGCATATATGCTCAGTGACAGGTTGCTTTAGTGTGTCTCTGAATTGACAAGAGGTTTTTAGCTTCACCATTTCACCCTATCCCATTTACATATCTTCAATCTTCCCTTTTCCGGCACCAGTATTGTCCGTCGTCTTCCTCGCTGCTCAGAAATGTAATGGAATCCTTGTTATGAAGTATGAACGAGGGCCGCCATCCCAGAAAGACCAATTACACCATCCTGCCTCGCTGCTCACGGCCCAGTGTGACTCTGTAGCAACTCTCAGATTTATGAGTTTCATATACCCTTAAGAAAGTATATGGCCTTGGTGGAGCAAGGTCATGATAAAAGGGTGCTGATCAATATCTGAATGAAAAGCCATTTGGGAAGTTTTTAGGGCCTTTTTTTCTCCTTTCTCCCCGGACGCAATATCTGCAGAGTATCGATTGTCCGGGGCCAGTAGTTAGTCAAAGGCTATCTCCTTTGACTAACCCCTTTGCAGCGTGTCAGCCCCCCCTCCTGCGGCCGCGTGATAGATTGGTAAGCTTCCAGCCACTGTAATTACACCGAGGTACCAGCAGGTCATTTATTTTGCTACTTTCACCATTTGCCAAAAAATGGCCTTTATCTTTAGAATCCAGCTCTTTCATGTGCAACTAAAGCAGGAAAAAAAAAGGACACATAAAATACCAACGAAAGACTGAGGATCATCCTTTGCTCTCATAGATCTTCCGCTTGTGTTCTCGCTGTAGATTTACTTTACGCCCTCCCATCCTGAGTCTGAGTTCAAGTTCAGCACCGGCCTAAGAGGATCAGAGCCGGAGTGCAGCGTGTCAGATCTGGGATGTTAAGAGCTGATATTGATAATATATGGAGGGAGATTTATTCAATCTGGAGTGATCCGGTGATGCAGCAGTTGCCAATCATAACTATTTATAGATAAACACACTCGGGAGGAAAAAATACTTCCCTAATAGAACATTAAAAGAAAAAAACCTGACATCACAATGCATTATGGGCTATTTCTTCATAAAGTGTAATTATACTATAAATAGTGTAACACAAACAATCTGATCAGCTAAAACTCTAAATCTGAGTTACACTTCATGACGTTTGACGCAATATTACTTATTATCAATCATTTTTAATATTACTTTATTTGCACATTATTTCTCGAGTAATGAATTAATCATTTTTTAATAAAACGTCATAAAATGGAGAAACATGTAGTGAGTAGTTTCCCAGATCCCAAGGTGACATTTCCAAATTATATATTTTATTCAACCAACAATCCAAAAATCCAAAGCAATTCCTTTTATTACCATGTTTGATGAAGAAAAGCATCAAATCCTCACATGTAAGAAGCATGAAGCCAACAAATGAGAGAAAAATTATTATTTCATGATCTAAATAATTGCAAATGAATTATCTCTGGATCACTAAAGCGACTTATTATCACAGCTCTACCAGTATGAGCAACATAACGAGTCACTGAAAGAAATGTAGTATTTAAAATGAAAGACGGGCTTCTATCAGCAGATACGCTTTTTGTTTTGTTTTGTTTTTTTCTGTCGGGTTATTGTCTCGAATGAAGAGATAACTACACGGCCATTATAGTTAGTCAGACTTCTGTTTATATGATCGTCTCAATCACCTTGCAGTGGAATTGCTGCACTTGACACACACACACACAGACACACACACACACACTCACGCAGTGCGCTGTAAGTGCTGTATAATGGGCACAGCCGTATGATGGAGAGAGGGGAGGAGGTGCTCATGAATAGCAGACAGCCTCGCTAGATGAGATTGCCGAGTCCTGTAGTCCTGCATCACGCTGGAGCAGGACGCTCAACAGACTCCTGAAAGGCAGATTGTTTATTATTTAATAAAGTACCAGAGGTTTCCTAACCTAACAAGCAAGATCAGGGCAGTCTATTACTAGTTTCTGTAGTTACATAATCAAAAATTAGGCTAGAATTTATGTTTTTGAAGAGTTTAAATTAAATGTTTTATTATTCTTTGTGAGAGCTCTTTCTGGTTTTGGTGTTTGAGGTGCAAACATGGTCTCATGCTCGTGTTATAAATGTGAACTTTCAGATTAAAAGCATATCTTTCTCATGACTCCCAATCCCAGCTGACCTTGAGCTTCTGCGCTGTGTTTTTCTTTTGGGGCTGTGTTGGAGAACGTTGGGTTATGTGTTCAGATTTGTCATACAGTTCAAGATCAGCTCTGAAAGCTAGAGGTCAGAAGATTATTACAATGGGCCAGTAATGGCAGAATTATGCAACTCCGGTCCAGTGGATGCCCTCATTACCTCGCAGTAGTGGTGATAAATGGCCTTAAATGCATGTTGTCAAAATCACAGGAAAAATGTGACCCTCCATCAAAAATACAGATGGTACCACTTCAGCGACGGAGCAGGGAAGTCAGTGTGTGCTATTTATTATGCAGTTGATGCTGAGATAATTTAAATAAGGCAAGCAGGGAAGCTATTCTAACATTAAACAATAAAATCAAGTGCAACATTTTTCATTTTATTGGAAAAGCTCCTTCACAGCATTCCTGTCTTTGGTCAATATTTACTACCTTACTAAACACAACATTTTCCCTTTTACCTCCCATGAAATCTGATATAATTACTGTGTAATTGTCTGGCTTTTTGTTGGTGAATTTACACTGAGTGTAATTGCTGCTAATTGGAAGCTGCGCACTAAGCTGGTGGTAATTAGGGCTCGATTTGCATTATTTCATTTGGCTGCACTGCATTGTGGGGAGTCTGCAGCCTTTCGCCTCCCACCCATGGGAGTACTTTGATCCTCGCAAGCCGGTGATGTTGCGGAGATGCAATATCAGTTCCTCTTTTCTCTTTTTTTTTGTCAGATCGCTTTCTGAAAGCTGTTGGATAAATTGGAGTTAATTGGGAGGAGTGGTAGGTGCTCATGTTGTCTTAGTAATGAGAGTGTGTGCACTCGTGTGTGTTCGCTGCACATTCAGTGAAAAGGGAGTAACAAGGGTGAGAAAAAAGCACAAGATGTAAATGCACATGGACTTTTTTTTTCGTGTGCATACCCTTTTATAAAATCTATTTTCACAAATACTGTATCACATATCTGGTGCAGCGTTGGATCCTCATATTTAAATTCATATTAAAAACAGACAAATTAAATGACTTGATCCCTTGATTAATAATAAGGAGGGGCAAAATTACACATGGACTGTCATTTAAGGAGATAAGATGGAAATGTTGGCGGGTCTGTGACCCTAACATTACCTCTGGTAAATCTTGTAAACAACATTAGCTGAGGTGAATTAACATATACACACATGTAGATGGTCTCATCGCAGCGGAAGGATAAGCATTAATGCACATGTAGAAAATCACTTCGGCAAGACTTAATCATGCCAAACAATTTCAGTGGGAAGGTATTTGGTCCTGTTTCATTTTAATTTGAGTCTGGAGATACCATCGATGTGATCCCTGCCACCGTTTGACAAAGAGCCAAGCAACCAGTCCTCAACATGACAAATCCTCAATCTACTCCCGCTCTGCCGTTTCTTCTAAACACATGGTTTATGCAAATCAAAGCAAAATGATCTCAGGGATAGCAGCAATGTTTGAGCAATTTGAGGGCCGCCAATAGGAACTGGCATTAATATAGAATAAGCAAGGAGAGAAATCTCTTCTGCATATGCAGGTCTCATTGACTGTACCCAAATTAATTTAGCAGAAAGGTTATGAATGACTGTTTGTGCCGAAGTGCAGTCGCTTGTAGTGATATATGAAAGCAGATTCACTCTGCATGTCCTGCTCGCTATGATAAAGGTCATGTTGTCATTTACATAAAATCAAATGCTTTGAAGGTAGTAAGCCCATGCAAAAAAAAAGAGAAAGATATTTTCTTTACCTCTCCATGTGCACCCAATGGAAATTCTACTTTTCTATAAAAAACTGGATCAAAATGATATATAAAATAAATTCAAGAGTGGAAGGAAATAAGATAGGGATGCACAATATAGATTTTTATTTCAGCTGATAAGAAAAAAATATTTTTTTGAATAAAAACGAAGTAACCTGTAGTTCATCCACATCTGAAGGTAACAATTGCTCAGATGTAAGAAAAGATATTCGGTTGAATATTCCAGCACTTAAACAAATCTAGCTGTCTGGCTAATTGTTAACACAACAAGAACAAAGACCAGTTCTGTCTCTTCAAATGTTTTTTTTCTAGTTAATTACAACCAAAGACTTGAAATCGAACACTTTAGCATAATCTGACCAGCCTCCACCTCTGACTGTATGTATAGAAACATTTTGGCTATAACTTAATAATTGGAATAATACATAATACACATTTCCTGCTATCAGCCTATGCATATCGTGCGGTCCTAAAATAGCTTTTCTTCTTCTAATATCAGTTTCTAGTATCCGTTTAAAAACAAAAGAAACTTTTTAAAACCACAAATGGTGGAAAAGGCTGCGGTGCATCTGTCGCTGGCCTGCCCTGTCTGATTGAATCCTGATGGATGACAGTCATTTGTCCTTGTCAACAAACGAACAATCGTGCCATAGAAAAAGCACAGAAATGCTATCAAACTTTCTGGAGCTGCACAGAGAATCTATTAACATGTTTGAACTGGCCGGCTTTGATAATACCAATAATATATGATGATTAATAGAGGGGACTTGGGAGTGGATCGGGATTGTTTGTTTGAGGGTTTCTTAATGCCAGATTAGTATTAAATTTAGGACCAGATTAAACCTTAATATCTCCCGAGGGAAACCGGGTTGTTGTAGGAAACTGTTAGAGGCAATACAACAAAGGAAAATAAAAATATTAAGTATTGTGTAAAACAATGCATAAAAACAAGACAAAAAAATATTTCTTCCTGTGACACCCATGTTTATAAGGCATTAAAACATACTTACAATGTTTTCTAATCTGCTTATAACACTGTATAAATATAGATACGTCTCAAATATCTCATGTAATACATAATAGCTGCTGGTCACTTACAGACTTTTTTGACAGGATCATAGTGTGTTATGATTGTCATAGTTGTAATACTAATAATAATATTTTGACAATGCACTACAGTCACTTTTATAATGCATTATAATGTGATTTCAGAGTTGGGGTAAGAGGGTTAGGCTTACTCTATAATGCATCATAAGTATGTTTATAATGCATTACAGACAGACATGCAAAAATAATATCAGTGACTGACCAGAAATGATGAAGTTTGACCTAATAAGTCATTATAAAATGCTTTTTTTATGGAGTAAGATTATTGATATAAGGCATTACGGATCTATATGAATACTCATAACTATAATCTAGAGTGCTATTAGCAAATTATAATATGTTATAGTTGCAGACATGGGCTTTATAGAAGGTGTTAGCATTTTTTATTTTAGTTGACATTGTAACAGCATTTTGACTTTCTGTATTATAGACCTATGGTAATTTAAAAACATTTCATATAATGAGTCATGAGCTGTCATCATTCTGGCATCAGTAGATTCTTGTAAAACAGAAAGTACGTTCTTGTTATTTGGATACATGGGGACAGTTTATTGTATCAGACATTGTTAATGTAGTTTACTTGGCCCTCCACTTTTCTACACGCTGTTCTTTCCAAATAAGCATTTCATTAATCGTGAACCGGCTCTCACACTGAACACTCCTCACTGTTAAACCGTTTGTTCTGTACGTCACCTCGCTGTGCCAGATCTACTTGGACGCCTGCTCTGTTTTGATCTAAATGGACAATTTAGTAGCACAATTTAAATCTCAAAGAGCCCACCAGTAAAGCATCTCCTTGCAGCGTGTTGATGGCTTGTGTTGAGTTTATTAAATTGAAGGCATAACTGTTTTGTTAGCTGATTAGGGAGAAGGAGCATCAGGGCCACATAAAACGGAGAAACCTGAGCTTCTCCATTCCTGCTCTGTGTTGTCCTCAAATTTACAACTCCAGAGCCCTGAAGAGCATCCAAAAGATGTTTAAAAAAAAAAAGAAAAAAAGGTAATTACTATTTACTACCTCACATAAAACTCTTCCGGACTCTGTTTCATCAGTAGCCAATATGGTCTACATTAGAAAGGCTTCTCTCCGGGACACACAGACTCAGAGCTTGTATATCTAAGTTCTGATTTTAAGGAACGCTCGCTGCCTCTGTCAGATCGTCTCTCCCCCACTTCCATCATCACACAACAGTCACTTCAGGCTTAACGAGCCGGCCTTCCAGACACCTTTTATGACCGAACTAATTACTAATTACACAAGTGGTTGGCGTGAGCCACAGCACAACGCTGGCCCTTTGTTATTTTAATTGTTGTTATTTTGAAGAATGGTGCTTCAGTAAATTCTGCCAGGGATGCCCTCGGAGGATGGATGAGCTCTGAATAATTTATCATCTTTGTGGAAACACACTCGGCGTGCGGCATGGGGGTTGCATAGCGCTGTACATCTCCATTCTTGTTATGGCGGCGATCTCATTGGGGATTGATGACGAGGTATCTTTCATCGTGCGTCCACCTCTTCTAGCGCCCCGTCATTAGGACTTCCATTGTGGCCTGTTCATGGAGCGCTGGATGAATATGACTGGCAGAGGTGGTCCCCCCCTCCATGCTTTGACTAATTACTCCAGCCAATGGCTCCCCTCCTGATGGATTAATGTGTATTGTGTGAATCAGACAGACACCCCCCCCACTCTTCCGTGAGATGAGAGACGAGTGCGTCCTGATTCGTGCACAACCTTGATAATTATTTTCATAGATGAATACCATTGCAGGCAGGATGATGAAGTGGCCATTTGCGTTCAGAGACTATCACATGCAAACATGGAGCAGGTCTTTGTCACTGCTGAGAAATCTGGTCCTGCACAGACCTGCATCCCTTGTGTGTGTTTCCAACTTGTATCTGCACACACACACACACACACAAGCTCTCTCTTGCTTCACTGCTCGGAATATAAAAACATCTACGTTCCCATTTATGCCATTTTCTACATTTCTACGCCTGTCCTCTCTGCACTGAATTTACATCCAGATTTAAGATCCGAGCACTCTCCACTCGTCATCCACCTTTTTTTTTTTTTGTCCAGATAAATCAAGTAATCAATGGTTTTCATTAGCCAGGGCATACAGGGTTTTAAAGGGCCCGCTTGGAAATTGTATTTATTTTCTTGCGTAAAGCTCCTTTCCCTTTTAGTGGCCCCTGTGTGATCATTGGTGTTGGGCTGAAGATTTGTGAGGAGCCCCCGGCCAGAGCAGCGTTCAAGAGTAGATCACATAAAGTATGCTGGGGTTCTCCCGTCATAGTTTATGCCACTGAAACCATAAACTGCGTCTTCCTACACCTTCACAGGATACACTGCAGCCACTGATGAATAACCTGGTCATGGTGTTGTTTTTATTAGCTTGGAAATATTTTGTATCATTTAAACCTTTGCAACACTTGTTTTTTTTTGTCTTGTGCTTGGTTTTTATTCTTCTCAAAGGTCAGGCTGTGGAATGTAAAAAACCATTTTGCACCTATGTGGTTTGTAGGTAGCACATATCTAAATTTACTGTAGGTTTAATGAGAGCGTAGATCCTGCTGGTGTTATTTTCACACAGCCCAACAGAATTAAGGAGATTTACAGTATTTAACTAAACGGTGGTAAATTGTTGAAGTGGGTTTTAGGATGAACAAAAACCAACAAAGCTAACTCCAGGACAAGCAGAGGCTGGGATTTTCTTATTTCCTAAAAGTGTTACACTCACGAGAACGTTTAGTTGAAGTAAAAAGACTTTTTGATTCGAGTCAGACGTTCCAAATTTAGTCTCATTGAAGACTTAAGTGCACGTTGTTTTTCCCTCCACACCTGAGATTTAATCATTCACACATGAGCTGTTTTTACATTTAAAACATTTTCTTGTGCTGCCTAATTGACACACAAACAGCTTTGTTTTGAATGAAAAAGTTCAATTACTTATGTGATGAAAAAAATGATTTTCTTACGCTCTGTTGTGCCTCCAAGCCACGGGTAATGAATATTTTAGATTATGTTTTAATTAAATCACTTTCAGAAACAGAAGTGATATTTCATTATAGACAGGTAGTGTACATTCACAATGCTATGTGGCAGTGACTCCTCATTAAAAGTTAACACTTTCTTTTCCTGAATGATTTACTGGCAGGGACCTGGTAAAGGGAGATGTAAATTGGGAAGAGAAATGGGTGCTGTAGACATTGATTAATATTGGTAATGCTGTCCACCCCCTCCTCTGTGTTTGTAATGGCCTTCTCCTTATCCTGCTAGCCATGAGTCCTGACAAGAGGTATCCTGCTGGGCTTGAAATGAGCCTGGAATGGGAGCACGTGCCACTGAGGTGTGTGGAAAATGATCAGGCTGTCGTTTGCTCATTCCACTGATGTACTTAGTGCTCAGTTCACCTCCTCAAACAGAGAGCAGGAAGAGAGAGATTAAAAGGGGAACACTTCACGCTCTGAGATGAAGATACTGTCATTGTCAAGTGCAGTGATTCACAGTCTAAGCCTGTGACTGTTTTTAAAGAGTGAATCTGAAGGTTAAAAAAAAAAACAGCCCCAAACACAATGCTGGCTTTATGTCTGCTTGCTCGGGCCGAGTGCTAATGCTGGGCTGCTATACCATGCTGGCTGGTAATTGCTAACACATGTGCTACCTCTGTCTCGCTGCAGCCGGCCGAGGGAGTTCTGGCGCCTGGACTACTGGGAGGACGATTTAAGGCGGCGACGTCGCTTCATCAGGAACCCCTCCGGATCCACTCACTCAGAGGCTACGCTCAAAGCGGCGGCCGAACACGGTCAGTCCCATCCACCGCGTTCCTTCCTGTTGTTTGCACCCCCCCTTCTCACTCACTTGGTGGCAGCTCCAGGTACAAGGCAATAAAAATTAGTCTTCCCGTTGCAATAAAAGATTTATTGTACCACAAGACACAGTAAAATAGCACCCTCATTTGAATTTCACAAAGGTAATTTCATACTCTGTCTCCCATTATGCAAAGCTGCACTAATAATCTGCAGAGTGTTAGCAAGCTTTCCTCAGAAAGTCAGTTTTGAACCGTGTGGCTATAAGTGAGATGAAATGTGAAATTTTGTTCTTTTTTCTTTGCTGCATAACAGTGGCTGAGATCAGCGGTAAGTAGCTTTCATGCTCTGTCCTCTGTTTGTTCCCATGTTGAAAATGTTTGCATTTGGGTATTTATGCTTTTGATGCATTTCTTTGCAGGATAGTTTATTAGATCAGAGGTAAACAGACTGAATTGTGCACCTTTACTAGTCAAATTACATGCATTTTTATGTGAATTTATTGATTTTTATGTCCAATATTGTTATATAGCATGCAGCTGATTACACTTTCTATGAAGCCCATGTCTATAATAGATTAGAAACATACGTATAATGCATTATATCTGCTTGAAGCACTGTATAATTAAAGATTAAGGACTCATACATATTTATAATCTCTTATGACAATAATCATAGTGTAGTATAAAGCATTTCAAACGGACTTATTAGGTCTAATATCATAATAATTACCAAACAATACATTACAATACATGCACACCCTATGTGTATAATGCATTATAAACATATACATATAAGTTGCATTATAATATGCTTACTCTATACTCACATTTTAATGCATTATAACAGTGATTATAATGCATCATAAAAATATTATAGATAATACATTTATGAGAATTATAATATACTCTGATCCTTGTAAAAACAATGTCTGTAAGTGACCAGCAATTAAAAAGCATTATGATGCACTTTTAGTATTTTTTATAATGCATCATAGAAAATGTTACCATGAGTTGTTTAAATATTATGCTTGTGAAATTACAATTGCAGTCGACCAAAAAGTTGAAGAATTGTCCTTGGAGCCTTTTAAGATGTGGGGAAAATTGCATGTGGTTTGGAAAAACTTCATCAAACTCTGTGTGCTACTACTCTAAGAACAGACTCCTCATTAAAGCGAACAGCATTGATTACTTTTTCCTTTAGTATTTAAATAGGTCCAAACATTTTTTTTATTATTTCTCCACAAAGGCAGCTGCTGATTTTCAATAAACTTCTCCTGAGAACAGCTTAATATTCCCAGCAGTCACTTATAACCACAATATCTAAATGACACATGTCCCTGCATTAACACCAGGAGTCGCATTTCCCTCGTAGACGGGATGTAATCCCTGATTTCTGCAGAAAGTCCAACACGCCACACCAGGGTTTGCAATCATCGTCATGCTGGGCCTACATTTACCACCTCAATCAATTACTCCCCCCAATAAACGGACCAAAAACGTCCTCAATGTGTCACCTGCGAAAGTCCCCTTAAATGTGACATTGTTCCCAGAGACAAATGGCAGGTGTGACAGGAGTCGATACGAATGTGATCTAAAAGCAATAAGTGTTGGGGATCCCAGGATCCTGGGAGACTTCTGGTCCGCAGTAATGGCTGCAGTGTGGCGGCAGCTGGAGACCGAGGCCAGCTGGTCGCTATTCCCCTACAGCAAGACTCTGAATTTTACTTTGTTTCCATTTTCGTTCCTACTTGTTTTCCCTTCAGCCAGTTCATGACAGAGAACAGACACATCACTCACGCTCTGCACTGATTTCTTTTAGCTGATGAAAAGGCGTTCCATGAGTTTGTCATTCAGGCATTTCTTCTGGTATTCAATTTTATTCAAACTATTTCAGCTTACGTGCTGCATATATTCTTGACTGGGAGAAAAAAAAAGACAAATTCCTGCAAACATTTGGTTTCAAAGTCAAGTCTGTGTAAAAATAGCCAGCAGCCAGTTGTGGCAAGGGTATGCTACCTCAAGAGAGTACACTGGCCGCCCGGCTGAAGTATGGGAATATATCATTAAAATAACTCCCTGACATTGAAGCCTGACGGCATCCATTTTCTGATGTAACCTTTCGTCTTGTTTTAGTCGACCCGACATTTGTTACGGAAGTGCAGCTCAAGATGAGAATGCAGGGCTGAGTTTTCAAACAGAGCACAAAGGTCATATCTGGCTGTAATTATATTCATCAGATGCAGAGGGGAGAATGCAGTCTCACCCCCTAAGAAAATATTTAGCATGAGATCAAGCCTGAATTTACTCTAATTTTCTTGCTACTTGTGGCTGCATTTTTCAAATCTCACGCTTGATTATAAAATTAGAAGCAATGGAAAATATTTAGCATTTTATACTGAGTGATCTATTGTCATAAAGTTTAATTTTTCCCTTTTTAAGAAGAGGGAAATCTGTCTCCTAAAACTTCTAGAAAAATGTGCATTTCTGCATTCAGGGTATGAACTGTTATCATTCATACTGCGCCAAGATGATTTGCACAGGAGAGCGTGCGGCTGCCAGTGGGCTTGAGTAGGCTGTTTTGTATTTATGCCTGGAAAGAACCATCTTTTTCTGGGGATTGATTCGGTCTGGTGCAGGGCCCGTGTACCAGAGGTGGCAGAGTAAATACCTGAAGACTAATGTCTCTGTTCTGGTAATCAATACTCGCCTCATGACCACACTCCTGGCTACGCTCCCGTTAAAAACAAATTTGTTAATTTTGACAATTTAATTGCTGCGACCATGCATGCCTTGAGTTGTATAAGCAGGTAGTTGAACCTCTCAGTCGGGGAAATGGGGTCTTGGAAAAAGTGTAACCTGTTGGGATTTATGCAGGGTTTTGCTCGCTGTGTGATGAGTGATGAGGCTCAAGTGCCCTGCTGGACTTTTCTTTTTTCTTTCTTTTTTTTTATGTGGCACGCCTGCTCTTTGCATGGATTGTTTATCATTGTAATCTTTTTAAATTATGCTTCAATTTAGATTATTTTTAAACGTTTTTGATTGCTGTGAGTTTGCATAAAAATGTTTTATTTATTTATTTTATTCTTCATTAAAATACAATTTGTATTACTATAATTTACAACATTTTATTTTAGTTAATTCCATATTTTACACTCACATATTTTAATTGCTTAAATTCGCCATAAAAGTTGAAAAACATGATTCCCCAGACACACACACACACCCACACCCACACCCACACACATGCAACAACACTAAACCTCAGAGTTGTCAAATTAAAGGAGGAGAAAATAAACCGTATCCCCTTCAGGAACAGAACGAGTGAGAAGTTAGCACGTAAGCCTGTCACTTATACACACATTTTGTTTGTGTGTGACATAACTGGTCAAAATAACTTTTCCTTTGTTCTGAAAGACTCAGACAAACAACACGCTGACCCGTCTGGGTTTTTGTGGCACTTACTTGGTGTATATTGTGCTAAGGAACTATTAATAACTCGTGCTCGGGGTAGCAGGAGGAGCATGTTTTCGGATCAGCCCAGTCACGAGGTTTCACTGCATCGGATTTGTGCTTTTGTTCGGCTTGATTCTGTGTGTAAGCAGTCCACTACTTGTAAATTGGGGTGAGAATTGCTGAGCATGTTTACAGTGAAATGCAAAGAATACATTTTAAACCCACGATAAGTCCCCTGTCCACTTGCTTGGTGTGAATACAATGGCATGTGGTACGTATTAGAGGAGCTGGTAGTAATTTCAGTGCTGCTAACTAAAGAATCCTCCAGGGAGGCTTAATTACAGGAAGACCATTCTAAATATCAGTGAGCTGCATATTTTCCATGACAAGAGATTTTTTATCCTCGCTCCTCTAGCAGTTTCAAAGTATACAGCCACATGACGCGGATGTGCATTTTCAGGAAGTGCAATTGATCTCGCCTCAGGTGACGATAAAAAAAACTCAACCAGCGTTTCACTGGATTAAACCTGTTACTTTTCACCAGAATGCTGGATTATAACACGTGCACAGAAGCATGTTGCCAGCCATGTTTACAAAGAGGGAGGACGTGCCAGCCAGTCTTTATGCTGTGGACTTGTGTCTGTGGATCTTTACCATACACCACTGGGGAATGCAGGGCTCTGTAAATGTTTGCAGATTACCATTTTTCTTAAATAATCCATTTGGAACCTCAAGTCACGTTGAGTTGGAATCAAACTGGGCAGTGTGTTTGACCCTCACTTTGTGTTAAAATTGTTTGAATAATTTCTGTGGTTTGTTTGGATATATGTTTAAGGGAGAATGCATTAAGGGTTAGGATTATGTCAGTCTTTTGTCTGCCTCGTTGTTTTCAGTTTCTCTGCCTGTGTGTAGCTCTGTGAGCCTGAACACAAATCAGCATTGGTTCAAATTCAGAAATGGCTTTATTAGAAAGTAAAGCCATGATACTTCACATTTATTCTGTTTGTGAAACAAAGATTATGCCCACAATTTGGAAGCGGACATGAACACTGTAAACATAACATTTTTAAAATTCATAAGTTTCTTTACTAAGTAGTCTCAAATCAACATACATTTTATAAAGTGGTAAATGAAAGCAGGTCTGAAAATATAATTGTAGATTTTGATTTTGATTCAATGTTTTTTTTATTTTTCGCTACACCATTAGTAGCTGTGTGTGTAGTTAAACTAAAGCAGTGGGAAAAGAAGCTCATTAGAGAGTAACTACTTTTTCTAGGTCAGTCTGAAAATAAGTTTTGCACTGTTATTGTTTATTGGTTGCTTATTGTCGCTGTTTTAGAAAAAAGTTTTGTGCTTAATTTAAGCCAAAAATAAAATCTGCTTAAACATGTCAACACTGAACATTTGAAAGCCGGCAAACTCTGCACTGAAATAAAGTTTAACATTTCACTAGATGAAATACTTATAACTAAATGCATAACACTTCATGTGACCTGTAACATATTTAAGGCTAAATAAAGAAACCTGTTTCTCCCTCCAGCGTCCGAGGAGGATATCCTCAAAGGCAAGCAGTCCATCAGGAGTCAGGCTCTGGGAAATCAGAACTCGGACAGTGAGTCATTACTTGACGGAGACGATGACACTCTGTCATCCTTGGAGGAGAAGGACCTGGAGAACCTGACAGGTAAAGAAACCTCTCGGCCATTCTCCCACTCTTGTCCCACTTACAGCCCTGCATGCTGCTCACGCTGTCATTTTCATAATAATCCTCCATATGCAGCTGCACTAGCATCCATATCTCCTGCAGGATTTCACTGATTTCCCCTTAGGATGTGGCTGTTTTGCTTCATCACGCTTTGTTTTGTTTTTAGATATCTTGTAGCATCAATTGTTTGGAAGTGCAGACTTGCTGTGTACAAGGAAAACAGGCTTTTAATGAAAGCCTTAGCCAGCCTTATTATACCTCTGGACAACGCTCTCATTATAGCAGCACTATCTGAGCAGAGTGCTTCTGAAAACACTATTTTCAGCTTTCTGTCTACCACTGGGGCTCTGCTTCACAAACATACACACAGGCCTCAGTAGCAACTCTCTAAACATTTTTTTTTCATCCTGCAGTAGCTGAGTTTATCCCAGGATACTGCTTTACCCTGAAATGGGACATTTATCTGATTGAAAAAAACAGCAGCATTGCCTAAATAAACCCTCCCCCCTGCACGAGCCTGTTAGCCTAATATTACATTTTATGCAACTCACGATTTTGTCAGTCCCTTGTTGCTTTTGATATTTAAAGAATCCTAATTAAATATCATATAGTCCGCTAATCGGATTGCAGTGTAATCCGCATTTTTGTGTGCAGTGACAGCGCTCAGCACACTAAGCTGCATTAATGGGGCTCAGAGTGCTATTAAAATAACGCAACTGGAGGACAATAGGATTAAACCCTGTCTAATAAAGTGATGTGTATACTGTGAGAACAGAGCAGCTTCTCCTCTTAAACAGCTGTCTGCTTCAGGTGTAATTGAATGTCTTTGACTGAATGGAACAAAAAAAAATGTTATTTCAACCCACGGATAACATGTCAGTACTCACGGGGTTCACGAGAGGCAGAGGAATGAATATATATCTGTTTATTCCATCCGTGCGCTCTGCTGTGCGGGTGCTCGGGGAAATCAAGCCGGGCTCCGAGCCTCTTTTCTCCGCAGCAGCACATCTGCAAATACAATGGCTTCATATGTGCAGAGCCGGGCACAGCTCACACCCACAGCTCCCCTGAGCCGGCTCTCATTGTCATACTGGCATAAATTAAGATTGATGAGAGATTAAACAGAGCTTCACTCAGCTGCCTGCGATCAATGCAGTCTGACTGACAGTCGAGTTTTGACAATTATTTCTTAAGTTAGACTTTGTATTTTTTATTTTTATGCTAGTTTTAGGATTCAGGCCTGTAATGTGTTATTCACGTCACTATACGCATATTTCACAGAGTGGACAGCCATTTATTTTTAACTAATCGATCAATTTTAGATGATCAGTTCCAGGAGGAAAACTACAGACGGTGTTTAGTGTAGCCGTAGAGTCCCAATTTAAATATTGTGCGACTCTAAGGCAAAATAGTTTTATATGAACATGATTATTTGGAGAAACAGCCTCATTTTTAAAAATAAGCAAAAATTATCGTTAAGTTTGGTGTGTTTAGCTTCACCGCTTTGCATCTTTCCTTATTAATGAACAATGTCCAGGATTTAAGGCCCGCTCTTTAACAGACAAACAACTATCAGCTCAGTGCAACCTCTTTTTGACTTGTATTTGTTTAAAATCAGCGGATATGTCCCCACCCGGAGAGCTCGTGTCTCTGACCGGCCTGTCTCTGTCCTGCAGGCCCAGTAAACTTGAGCACCAGCGCTCAGCTGGTGGCTCCGGCCGTGGTGGTGAGAGGCACCCTGTCCATCACCGCCTCCGAGCTCTACTTCGAGGTGGACGAAGACGAGCCGGGCTTCAAGGCCATCGATCCAAAGGTAAGAGACTCGAGCTCCATCGATCACGTTTCAGATTGTCAACTTATTGAAGCCAGGCTCGAATTTCCCTTCAGTGCTAAATGCTACATGCACAATACATGTTTTACATCTTAGTGTCCACACGTGTGTTATTTTAAAGTAATAAAAGTTAAATTAGTGTGTTTTTAAAGTTTGTCAAAACACCTGAAATAAACTGATTGGGTTGTCATTCTGTCTTTAAAATTACAGTATAAATATATTTTAAATGAAAAGAGGAAAAAACTTTTTTTCCCCTTTACAATATTTTAGAATTGCTTAAAAAAAACGATTCTTTCATTTTCTTCATAAACATTTTCTGAAGTAATTTTAACAACACAACATTATATATTATTTAGTAATAATACTAAATTCAGCGTTGTATTTAATAAATAAATACATGTCAAACTGTTCTTATGGATAAAACATTACGGAAAATGTAACAGGACCCTCCATTTTTTAAATCATCCTGCTTTTTTCTTTTTTGGGATAAATAGAATTTTTTTTTAAATGCACGTAAATACAATTTTTAAAAAATATCCTAACAAAGTAAAATGTGGACTGATATTAATATTTCATCGCTATATTATTACTCCTGACTTCCTGTTGACTTCACAATAAGACTGCTGACCTACAGGTGGTTGTGTTTGTGCAGCTTAACACCGCATGAGTTTATTTGTTTTCAAATATGTACGTGTGTATTTAAAGATTTCATTTTAATAATCATTTAAATTCTGGTGAATGGGAATATATACCAGAGTCCATTAATTTAAACGTGATAATAAAGGTGTCAGAAGCTCCACTTTGCTATCTAAAATCAACGCATTAATCAGATGGAGGCTGGAGTTTTGCTGCAGGCCTGAGCTGTTAAAACAGAGAGCAGAGATGCTCCCAGGCCAATATATTAACATGAGTCCGTTGATTTACATTCATTCGAAAATCCTTTAGAGCCTGTGACGCACTGTAAAAATAACTTATGGCCTAAAGTGGCCTGATGTGCACATTCCTTTTTTAAATTTAGCAAAAGCGTTTTTTTCCTTTTCTTTTCCCAGTGTGGAGCACAGGTCAGCTGCCTCTCGTCAAACTGAATCATTTAATGATTATTTCCATCAGACAATAGCAAAAAATAAAATGCAACAGATTCGCCTGTCAAAACACGTCAAGACACGAGGCCAAGTTGTAATTTAATTTGCAACATTTTTATTAACATTTCTTTGTTTTTTTAAGTCACATAATGAAAAAAATTGAACTTGGCACGCTACATTTTATTCTTTCACTTTAACGATTTTGTGCATATATTTAAATAAAAGTTTCTTCACTTTGTGAAAACATTTAAAGAAGACAACTAAAAGTTATGACATTTATCTGAAAATGTACCTTCACTTTCTCTCTGGCAGTGGCCCAAATTGCTCCATTTAAAAAGGATTTTGTGGTTTGCTCGCTGCATTATTTTCTTTCTGTTATTTCTTCACATTGCTTGGAGAATTAGTTGCAGAATCATTTTGTCCTTCTCTGAAGTTTTTATCCCAAAATGTCTCTCGGCTCTGTCTCAGCAATCACTTTATAGTTTGTCCAAACTTTTAGCATTGGTGAGGATTTCCCTCGCTAGTCTCCATGTCTGCTTAGCCGCAGCCTCCAGGGCTGAGTGAGGCTTTCCCTGAAACAAGTCCAAGTTTGGCAAGAAGTAGTGGGGACATCTGCGGCACTGCAGACAGGATATGAGCTGCAGCAGGATCCCATTCAGTCGGTCACCGAGGCAAGACTCGTCCCAGTCGGTCTCTCTCGGGTGCTTCTCGCACTCGTACAGCAGCAGGGTCTTCATGTGGTAGTTGTTGAGCGGCTGTCCGGGTAGCTCCAGGTGGCGGTCCCTCAAAGTCTTCAGCACCGACAGACACTTCTTCCTGCAGCCGGCCATGAGCAGCCTGTTCTCGGCCTCGCTGAACTGCAGCACCCAGGCGTCGCTCTCTGCGGAGCTCTGCTTCCCCGTTAACGAGTAGCACTCTTTGGAGAGGAGGTTAAACCCCTCGGCTTTCACTTCTGCCACCCGGTTAGGACCGGGCCAGGGGATGTGGGGCATGGGCCACTGAGCTGCACTTCTAGGCCAAATCCCAGTGCACTTGAACGCGGGGGTGATCTGCACCACATACCTCTCCCTGATCCGTAGTTTGACCTCGCTGGTGTCCGCCACCATCTTTACCACGTCGCGGTAGCTGCATTTATCCACGGCCTGCGCCACCAGAGTCTGAAACCTGGAGCGGATCTTCCTGGCCGATAGGTAGCCCGAGGCGGTGATGAACTCGACCCACAGCGACATGCTCCTTTTCCGGCCATCACTCAGCTTCAGCACCGCGCAGCCGGGCAGGGAGCCGTCATCCACGAAGTTGAACACCCCCATCTGGTTGAGGTAGAGCACCACCTCGAACTCATTGGGGGAGATGACCTCCATCCCCTCATAGCGCGCGTCTATCTCACTGAGGGAGCTGATAAACCGCGGCTCCTGCACCTCCACCTCCTTCAGGACATCCGACACCACTTTACAAACCTCCCTTATGGTCTTCGCAATGGCCGCTTTGCGAGCTTGGCATCGCTCGTTGTAATATTTGTTAAGCTGGTAAACCAGCTTTGCCTGCGTCGCTATCATGTTAGGGCAGAGGTCCGGGCTGTACACCGGGGAGTCGCAGTAAGTTGACGGATCCAATGCTTACCGGTAAAGCCAGAGGCAAGCGCTTCCCCGTGCAGGAAAAGTGTGCAATCAAAGTTTTTTTTTTTTGCTTTTAGCAGCGGATGGACGTCAGTGTGAGGCGGAGGAAACGGATAGGGATGCAACGTATTAGCTAAATATCAGTCCAACTCATGAGCACTTCCAGCAGGCTAAGGTAGAGTCATATTGTGGGTCACCATCCGTGTCCTGGGCTGCAGTCAGACGCTAAAGGCTCAAACATCGCCTGTGACCACTCATCTCCTCTTCTCTCCTCTCTGTGCCCTCGCTCACTTTTTCGTCCACACTCAGCTGTGAGCTGGACTTGTGTAGTTTATGAATGGTTCCTTTAGGAAGAGTGAAAGGGGGTCGGGCTTCTGCTCCTGCAATCATGTGCGGAGCTGTCAGTGCAGGCAGCCAATCAGAGCGCAGGGTTCTCCAGTCCGCCTCAGCAGCACCGGGGCGCGCGGAGCTGTCCGCTGCTCCCAAATCAACACAGGAAAACACAAACCTTTCGGTTCATACGGCCAGATTCCAGTGTGTACTCTCTGAGCCGGCAGGAAAACATTTTCACTGTTGCTCTTTGCGCGCAATTTCGCTCGCTGCGTGCTGAGGATTAGCCGTGTGAGTGACAGCCTTTAACTTTAGTCCTGCTTTTATTCCGCAGATAAGTCTGTTTTTCTCTAAATGTACGTTTTAATTTAATTTCACATTTGAAGGCTTTCTTAATTGCAGCGTTTTTCTCTCATTAACAGCAAGTATCCTTTATTCTCATCCATTATGCAGCATGTTTTCATCTTTATCGTAAAAGTATGGAGAGATTTGTTGGGTTAATGTTACAAATTTAAAGTAGTTTCACGCTTTTTAAATGTAGGTTTCCATTCGTCAAATAAGACACATTTAAACGAGGCATGCCCAGTTTGTAATATTATTTGTAAATTAAATTAAAGGTGGAAAATGAAACAATATTTCTCATTATTCTTTTACTTTCTCTCTTCGTTTGAGGTCAGTTATTTTCTTCTTTCTCTTTCTCTTTTCTATTTCTTTTGGCGATCGTGCCTTTATCACATTCTTGTTGAATAATATATTTTTATAAACGAGAAATATTTCATGGCGTGAATGTTGTTTATCAATTTGTTAAAGCAGGATCAAAATAGTAAATGTGTCGCGTGCACCTGCAGCTGAGGCTCAGAAAAGCTCGAGAGTGGCCGAAACTATTGACATCACTGTCATTACTGTTATTCACCTGATACGTTTTTTTTTTTTCAAACTAATAAATTGATTTAAATTTAGTTGTATTTACACCGTCGATATTTTGGAAACAAGACGTGTGTCTCTCCCACACACAAACACACACACGCGTGTTAATTTGCCCGTGGGTTTATCGCTGTGAACCTTGTCCATACTGAATAATTTAACCGAGGGTGTCTCGGAGGTTGTAATTGAAGTCCACTTGTCACCCAGACTTCATGTTGGAGGACTGAGGAAGACATTATACTTCCTCCCGCAGACAAGCGGCTGCGGTGTGAGACATCTTTAAACGTGTAAAATAAAAAGCCGCAGTGAAAGTCATATTTAATGTTTAGGTGAAGTATTATTGCAGCCTGTTACCTTTGCACTCCTTTTACACGTGTCCGCTATCCCAGTTAACGAGGTATCGCTCATTATTGGTGTCTGATGGTAAAATATGTGGAGCTAATTGGACATTTCATGCGGCCCTGAATTCTTTGAAAGCGTCAGTTAAATACGTGTTTTAATTTAAAGTGATTTTTTTTGAGCAGCCGACAACTTCTCCATATAGTTTAACCCTTCCTGAAAATACAAATCAGGCCTTCAGTAATAAACAGAAACCAAACTCAGTCTGTAATATGCTCAATGGCTTATTGAAGTGTTGATCACAGACAATAAGGTCGACTGTAACTTAGCTGCCGGCTACATTTTGGAAAATGTCTGTATCCTTTATTTCCTGTGCATTAAGCGCTGTGCTGCACGCGCCTGTTTCCAGACCTTATTTCAGAGCCCATAGAAAGCAAACACCGGACTGTTTTAGTGCAAATAAAATGCGCATAAATTATGCATGAACGTCATGACACTTGTTACAGAAATACAGACATTGATTCGACAATGATTTCCAGAAAACCATTTACTGATATGAAGTAGCCAAGAGATTCTGAAATATGCCACAAACATTTCAGAAAGGGCAAAGATTAATGAGCTGCCCTCTTCATACTTACTGCATAGTCTGGACTTTATCATGTAGCCTTTTTCGCAAGTGCTGATGAGGCTTTAGGGAGTGCAAAGTGACTCATGATAAAAAATGTAAAATTTGTTATTTGGTGTGAAGTGTGAAAAATCTGCTGAATATTTGAGCTCATGTCAACAAATAAGGCAATAAGGCAATAAATTAGATTAACATGAGATCACATCCTATTTGCTTTATCTGGGTCAAAAGCAGTAACTTCACAAATGACATATTGTATTATATATGTTTATAAATTACACAATTGATTTACAAACATTTGGCATATTTTTCATTAGTTTGGCAGGATTTCTTCCCACCTTGAATAGTAATTCTCTTTGGTCTCAGTGGAGAGTTTTAGTGTCAGACCCACCCGTCCCCACCAAGAAAAATCATTCAAGGCGTAACCTTACTGTGTAGCTTTTACTGGTGTGTCATGACATTTGAATTTGATGCACAAGCAACTAAATGAACACACAAAATCAATTTGAATTATCCATTCTCCAAAGAATTCAGAAAAACTGTAAAAAGAGGAGCAACAGTGGACTTATTATGAAGTTTAAAAGAAATGTTAAACTGAACCCTCCCTCCCTCTGCATCACACTCAAAGTTATCCTGACATCAGAAAATTAGGAAAAAGATACGAACAGAAAAATTAATGAGAAAAAAATGTGTGGCTGTTTGATTTCTGGATGACTGTTTATTATCAGGCTCACAGCTCCAGAGAGATGAATCGACACGACTTGGAGAGCAAGTGTCCAAATGTTATGAAGGACAGGCGAACTGCAGCTTAATGAAATATGTGGCGACATGGATCTTTACCAAGACATTATGAATCTGTTTTGGCCCACCTATCAGACCACATGTTTCTGAGCGACTGTGTTCATTTTATGTAGAGTGGACTGGATACAGTGGATTGGATTTTATTTGATCTGATCTACATTACAGTTGTAAGTGGAAAACTTTTGGAGCAGTTGGGATAGTTTTTAGTTTATAATCTATTTCCCCCCTATTTCCCTACTTGTATAGTAAGAATAAATATATCTAATAACAGAGGCCCCCTCACTCCCTCATCCATTCTTGCTACTTCTTTGTGCCCTTTATCTCCTGAAAACGTTGACTATTATCTGTGGTTCCTAAAGAGTTCCCCCCTGGTTTATATTGACTGGAGAAAAGATCAGGCGCCTGTCAGAGAGCTCTTTGATCTGAGTCTGTGTGACGACTCCACAGTGATCCCCTCACGAGCACAAAACAGTGTCCATGCCTGTGCAAATCTCTGCCAGCTGATGAACCTCACTGCCTCTCATCTTTTTTTCTCTCTTCTTCTTCTTCTGTCCTTGCTCCGTCTCTCTCTCTCCTACTGTCTCAGCTTTATTCTTCTTTTCCCCTCTCCTCTCCTACCAGATTACGCTGAGTAGCCCCAGGTGGCTCATTACTGTGTATGCTACACACTTTTCACCACACAGTTTACAATTAGTAAAACAACCTCAAAGACATAATTTGTCTTTGAAACATATTTGAAACATATTTTACCCCTTTTTATGAGAATCTTGTTTAATTAATGTCGTAAAATGTTTATAGTAAAGTTTAATTTCAGTGATCTACTTGTTGAATCCTCAGTCTGAATTACTAGAATATACTGTACATATAACAAATATAAAGAAAAAATATCCTAAAGTAATCCACAGCAGATAACGGACAGTCACATTAACAATGACCTTGGTATTATGGCTACATTTTATGGCGTGGCATGATATGATACTTAAAGAAGGTTTGTTTTGCAACAGAATGTGCAACAGTTTCCTTCCTGTGTCCGTCTGAGTTAGTGTGCTTTGTAATTCCAAGTGAGTGATAAGAGAGGGGAATGTCACGGCTTGGCATTTTTAGGTAGTGCTCTTTTTTCCCCTCTTCCTCTCTCTGGAAACATGATAGGTGCAGGGAAAGTGACTCACTACCTACCAACACATGCACACATACGCCGACTTACGCACACATGTGAGCCGAGCGAGTACTTTTTTGATGCTCGTGTTCACACATTTTGTTGCTGTCTCCCAAACCCGGATGGACCCAGCTGCTCCCTCCACAGAGAGCTCAAAGAAAATCATCGCAGGCAGCTAATTGCCTGGCAGGCCTCTGCATCTGCTCGGCAGATAGCAGAACTGATGAAGTCACGGAGCAGATGTGTGTTTGCCTCTCTGTGTGTATGTGTGTGTGTGTTTAGCAGCACCCTCACTGTGTTTAGACACAAGCCATCAATATTGCATGTGGAGTTATTGTTGCAGAGCCACTCCTGGAGACTACTAATATTGCATGAATGAGGAAGTGAATTCGCTCTACTCCCAGCTGATTGGTCAAAGGGAATACCAGCAAAAACCTGATTGGAGAAAACTTCCCTTGGATCCCCATTGCAGTCTGAGCGTGTTATAAACTATTCCCGTGTCCTGATAGTGAGCTTTTTACTCATTCTAACTGTGGTGTGCATGTGTAGCACGCTCACAGTGCCAGAATAAATAATGTACACTTCCAAATGCTGGAATGCACATTAAAGTCATTTTGTTTTCGATTGTGGTGGTGATGGACAATGTTGTCCCGTAATTTATCACACTCGGGGAAATGAAAAAGCTGCTCGCAGTAGAAAGTGAAAAATAAAATACAGAAAGTATGTCATTTTTCAGTTTTCTTTTTACATTTTTCATATTACAATTTTAAAGCCACAGATTGACGTTGACTTATAACTTGTATATTTATGTCAATTAAAAAATTAAAACAAAGTACATGTAACTACTTGAACCAATTGAACAAATATTACATTGTCACTTTAATATATTCTATATTCTTTATCAGTATTTCTACTACTATTGTAAAGTATGTAACTGGGACTGGGGACCAACTAGTTGACAAATTAGAAGTGAATTAAAGTGTCACTTATTGAGCCACAAAATGATGTGAAAAGGAAATACAACTGCCTCCAATAAAAAGTCATTTACTTCTTAAAATCTTCTCCTTATGTCAGCAGATTATTTGTAGTTTGACCAGCAAAGCACATTTAAATAAAAAAAAACATGCAGTTAATGATATACAAAACTTAATATAAATTAAGAGTGTATACTCTTCAAAAACCAAATGTCATGCTCTGTTAGAAATGAGAGCGTCTCATTTAACAACTTTATTTTCGCCTCGTATGACCTCCTCAGTTTGTTTGCATGCAGCGCTCGCTGTAATTAACTGTAAAACTTCACAAAAACTAAACACAGCTGATACAAGTTTAACTGTGGTGCTATTTCTGAATCATGTATCCACACAGTCTTTCCAGAAAGTTTAAGCCAAAAGCCAGACGGAAAAGTCTTTTTTTTGGAAAGAATATCCGTAAATTTTTCCTAAAGGTCAGTGTCCAACCTTGGACTATGCAACGATAAAACCCCCATTGAGAAGACATTGGTAACTCTAATTAGTGGGGTGGTGACGGCTCCTCGGGGTTAGCTGGAGTGGCTGAATGGATGGTCACTCAGTCAAAGCAAACCACCCTGGTGTTATGTAGCGACCAGTCCCATATCGTTAAGCTCTCCCTAAAGTGTCAAACTGCCGGGACTGCACCCCTCCTCCCCCCTCCTGCTCGCTCTGCCAAACTCTCATGGTCACTAGGGACGACCTTCGGCTGCAGCTGCCAATCACAAAGAGCCATGGTAGCGAGAGGTCTCTGAGAGAGGAGCCTATTGATTTTCCAGTTAGAGCCTAAGTAGTGTGTGCTATAGGACTAACGGACAGCCCGAGCAGGTATGTCATTATCAATGAGCCCAAGGAAACGGATCCCCTCACTCTCACTCATTCATATTGGCCTCGTCCCCTCCCTCCGTCTCTCCTTCATGCCGTTCCACCATCCATTCCCTCCGCTCGCCTCGTCCGCCCTGACAGAGTGCATCCTGAGATGGTCAATAAATCGCTCAGCCACACCGCGACAACAACCGGCGGAGTGATGGGTTGGGATGACCTTCTTTCTCTTTCACTGTCTGCCCCTCCCTGCTCTCCAGGTACAGTAATTATAGCACTTATAAGACATTTCCGTACCGGAGAAAGACTCGTTAGCCTCGCAGCCATCATATATTCCTCTTGGATTTTTCCCTTTCCTCGAACCTTCAACATCCAGGGCCAGTTTAATCTCAAACATCATTCCCAGCAGCCCACTTTGACTCATCCAGTCATCAGGAAACCCAATTATTATCATACTGCTTCTCTCGATTTGCCTCACTGCTTATGTCAAGTCACGGTCCGAGCTTTGGGAGCTGCTCAACATAAAGACATGTGCAAACAATTACGAATGATTTAAGCCAATTAGAGGAGATAAGGCCAAATAAAGGTTTAAAGCTTCCTGAAGTGAGTTTCTGTTCCCCAGTAGAGCAGTAAAGTCGTGTTACCTTCTTTACTGTCCCTTTATCTCACTCTCTGTCTTCCCAACAGGAACTGCACATGCACCCCACCTCCTCTCCCCTATGAGTCTCAAACCACATCGGTGGGTTTGTCTCTCGAATTACACTCCAGTTGTTTGAGTGAGGTTATATCAGCAATGATTAAGTCATTCTGTAGAGATGAGGTCAGCAGTCCCCTGGCCAGATGTGGGGTGCTTAAGAGTGATGGAGGAAGACTTGTTAATGACGGGCCTCAAAGCTTTGGAGGACCCAAGATACTGGCTCATCCTTTCACTCATGGCCCAAATCTGTTGAACTCTTATTTTTCAGATTTCCTCTGGCATTTGGCCATTGTCAGACTATGAGTTCAACGGAAATAATGATCGTTGTTTTTCTGCTATTGTCTGTTTTAAGCCAAGGTCACAGCGTTATCTCTGGGAAGGAAAATATTGGTTGGTCGGTCTTTCTGACTGTTTCGGTCCACCCCTTTTGTTTCAGACTGAAATACAAATATGTTTTGGTCCTAGGAGGATGAAGGATGATGAGGTTGGCACTTGGTTTTTTAGTAAACTATATCAACAACTATGGGATGCATACCCATGAAATTTTATACAGACATTCGTGCTCCCCAGAGGCTGATTCCTACTGACTTTGATGAGCCCCTGAATAATTCGTTAGGGCCACCATCAGGTCAGACTTTTCACTTGTCCAGTAAAATAAATGTACCACATCATATGGCAAAAAAATAATTGTACAGACATTCTTTGTTTCCATAGGATGAGTACTAATGAAGTTTAGTGTTCCCCTGACTTTCCAGCACCGTTTGATGATTCCTAACTTTTTGTCTAACACATCATCAAGTCAAAATTTTGATTTTTTAAAAATACTCTGATTCTTAAAAACGAATCCCTTCAGCCTTAGTAGAGTTTAGTTCTAATGAGCCTAAATGTGCCATGCTAACATGCTACACTAAGATACTTAACATGGAGGAAGCTATACCTGACGACAGCTTTTCCTGCAGCATTGTGACATGGTGCAGAGCAGGTAGGATGGCTGCAGATTCTCAGTTCTCTTTTTTACCCTTGGTGAGATGTAAACCGTGACTCTTGTGCAAAGCAGGCTGATGAATCTCTGCAGCGCGTGGTAACCAGGTAGGACAGGTCGAGGGAACACGATTGCCACATTGGCAATCACATAAAGAACCATTAGACACTGTGTCATCTCCCCACCTAATGATGACTAATGTCTCCCTTCCAGTTGCTCTTCCCTCACACACAAGCACACAAAAAACTACCGCTTCTCTTTTCACTAATAAACATGCTATCGGCCTCTCTCCATCCCTCTGATTGTGACCTGACTTTGGACCTTAACACAACCACAGACCACTGTGGCCGAGACCTGGCTCACACTTAACCAAGCACCTCCAGACAAAGAGCTGCCACCCCCTCTTTGCACCTGAGCCTATCCCCTCCATCATGCTCCATCTCTGGGCTTGACTGGGCCAGTCAGGGGGCAGGTGCCTCCCCTCCCTCCCTTTGATTGATCCCCTCTCTCCATCATTTATTCCCTTCGTCTGCCTCTGACACACGTGTCAAAGGCAACACACCAGCCTGATGGATAGGCCTGTTTATGGATGCCAGTCTGCCTGGTAGGCTACTGATATTACAATCAGCACCTGTGTACCTGCTGTTCACACAAGCCTCTGTTATTCAGCTGAGGTCAGAGAGACACCCGGCTCCAATTGAAAGATCGATGTCCGGCTCGGCATATTGGAAATTGGAATTGTAAATGTGGTCTTGTTCTGTCAGAAAGGTCTGTGCTGCTTAGATGATAAAACTAGATCCATATGTTGAAGAATTTCAGTACATGTGGGTGTTGTTGAGCTTCCTTTTATCTGTATTTATAACGTAGATTGCCTCATACATATAAAGATATAATGACTGGACGAGGACATAATATTCATTAATTTCTAAAAGAAATCAAGAGTAATTCTTTCCAGATGTGCCTGTTTTTTTGAAGGTAAGGTGATAGCATTGATGTGTACTCTGTGTAAAGACATCTCATGTGCCGGAGAGCAAAATGTTACATTGCTGAATTCTGGTGCCTCCGTTGCCATTATAGTTAATGACCCATCCAGTCTGGTTGAAATGGCACATCCACAGGGACATTCTGCAGATTACTTACTCATCCAAGACGTCTTTCTAGCAGACATCAGCACAACAGAGCATTACTTCTGCTCTGTAAAAGCAAGACTGTACAATAGACGAAAAACAGATCTAAAACACACATGATCTTTGATACTATTGAGGAAAAACAAAGGACTTGCAGTGACTTCTCAGAACCACTCGGCTATCATCTTTTTAGCCTGACATATCAATAAAACATGAGATGCACTTTATTTGTTCTACACCAGCAATCACAGCCATATACAGCCTGTAAAATACAATTTAATGCTGAAGCCAAGATTATTTGGTACAACTGTGAAGTGTTCAAACGTCTATGAATAGTTTGTGCTCCTTGAAGTACACGTGCACTGTAATGTGAAAGGGGGCACATGTAGTGACCGACCCACTGACAATTATCACAACCTCTGACACCCTCAAGTCTGACGCTATGACCTGAAAAGGGTTGATTGCTCCCTCTGAGGTGATGTTCTGCGAAGACGTTCAAGTATCACTTTCTTGTTTACAAGTGATGGTAAAGTCCATCTATTTTCTGACACTCACATGTGGTCATGAGTTTTTGGTAGTGACCGAAAGAATGAGGTCAGACTTCCTTTGCATCAAAAGGAGCGTTTTAGGTGTTTGGGGCATCTAATTGGGATACCTCTTCACTGCCTCCTGTTAGAGCTGCTCTGTGCATGTCCAGCTGATAAGAGGCCTTGGGGTCAGCAAAGAACATGTTGGAGGGATTATATATCTCATCTGGCCTGGGAATGCTTCAGGTTTCCCCAGAAAGAGCTGGATATGTGCTGTGGATAGGAACATCTGGAATACCTTGCTTAGCCTGCTTAGCCTTGCTTTTAAAACTTGTAGTTTTTGCAAATTACAGTCTGTTCAGCAAACGACACCCTCTTCCTTAGAAGTCTGATGAGTTGAACCCCTCAAAAAAACAGCAGAAAACAGAAGAAAATCCACCACATAGTGCATAGATTGTAAACACTAGACTTACAAAGGACTTATCTATTTTCAACACATATTCGTGATTTTTTTTGTGCTTCATTTGTATTTTAAAAACTTAATATTTTATCTGCATCCAGAGGATTGCATATGCTAACTAATTCAATTCTGTCTATTACAGTTGTAACTTAAAATGCTTGTCACTGATAAACCTGTAGCTCCAATTGAGTCACCGTCAAATTCTCCAAAGTCTCCACAGCCGTTCCTTTATACACCATTCTCTCCCTCTTCTTTTGCTTCGGACAACCAGCCCCAAATTCCCCAAGAGGGGTGTACTTTTCACCCCACACCCACTTAAGCTGGTGACAATAGGCGGATTAGAGAAGAATTTACTTCAGTGAAGCCTCGCACCAACCCCAAAAAAGCCTCGCATCACCAAATGGCAAAATGAGAGATTGAAGGAAAGCGGGGAGAATGCGATAGGAGCCGGTCAGCGATCTTAACCTGTCTGATGTTTGCCATGGCAGCTTATAGGGAGTGGAGGGCCAATGGCAGTGAGTCCAAAACACCTCCTGCGCTTCACTGGTGGCTCTGGGCTGTCTTCTTGATTTTCTGAATATCAATGAAGGGCATATACATTCTTTTGCTCTTTTTTCCCCCTGATGTGCAAGTGTTAACTGATGAGCATGACAAATCAGGAAAGGTATTTAAGCCCTTTCAGCACGGCCCCAACAGGTGCCCAGCAATACTATTATATGTAGCTGTTTGCGTCTTATATGCTCTATATCCTAGTTAAAGGTTTTTCAGTGTGCACCGTGTTAATGCAAAGACAGCAGAGAAGATCTTCCCAATTTGTGGATTTCTGCTGCATTTCTCCCCCCTTTTCCTTTCACTGATGTGGCCTTATCCATCCTTTGTTCCTCATCACCTTTGAGCCTCTAACTCTGCCCTCTGTGGCCCCAGTCAAAGCACGGATAGGGTAACACATTTTTTAATGATAACAAAAAAAAGCTTTAAGTACTTTGGAGTCTCATCTCTGTGTAATTTGCCAAAATGTGTAACACTTTTGCATTAAAAAGGCAATTCTTGTTCTATTTACTGAGGTTAAGAAGAATATTTCTGTTTATGAATTTATGTATATACCCTGACACCATTAGTGTTTATTATTGCCGCTTTAGTATCTTATTATGTGTCAGGGCCCTTCTGGGGCTTTCCTCCTCATAGCTTATGCCCAATAGCTGAATGTTTAATGAGTTAATGCACTGAAGGCTTCACTTCTCTACCAATTAACCCCGAGACCACTGCAGCATTTCCCTAAATCCACACAAGACCTTTTATTGTTCCCCACTTCAAAAAGGCTAAGCAGCCAAGGAAAGGAAAGAAGAAAAGGCTAACCTGTTAGCAAACAGTGAAAAGGGCCAAAAAGGAGTTTAATCCTTATTAGGCTAAATTCAGACTAAGTGGCCCCACAGATCCTTTCAAAGGGGACTTTCTTCAGGGAGTGCAGACTCTTACTGGGTGACGTTTGGGGCTGAATGCTTTGAGCCTTTAGGCTTCATAACCTACACTTGCTGCAAGCTGGGCTTGTTTATTTTTGCTTTAATTCTCTCACACTCCAGTGCAGCTTCTTAGTTGTGTTTATTTTTTTTGACCTTGTAGTTTGTTTTACTTCCCTCGAGGCGAATAGGCCTTTATGTGTGACCAGTGATTACATCTTGAATTAGTTACATGATGGTAGAACAATTGAGCCTATCAATCATTGGTGGTCTGGACTACTTATATTGAAGCCTCTCTTATATATAAATCTGAGGTATAATGACTATTATAAAAATGCACTTATGTGCATTCTTGCTAAGAGTTAGATGAAAAGATGGAGACAACTCACATATCTATGCAGAACTGCAATGATTAGCCAACTTACTGATTAATTGATCAATTGAAAATAATCACCAACTATTTTTATAATTGGTTAATTGTGAAAATTATTTTTCATGAAATAAATGGCAGAAAAATGTTTTTTTATTCCTCAAATATGGGAATTTCTTGTTTTTCTCATTTTTATATCACATTAAACTGAATATCTTTGTGTTTTGGTCTGACAAAACAATATATTGGTCTTGACAATAATGGACATTAAACGCAGCACAAAAGACTGGAAAAGGTGGTAAACCTCTGGTCAAAAGAACAGAAGACACTTACCAACTCCTCTAAAACTCACCATTTTAATTTAATTTACCATTAATTTAATTTATATCTCTTTTAAGCCAAATCAAAACCAAGGGGTAAAAACAACACTTCATGGTTTTAGGGGCAGTTGTGTGCAGGGCTTTTTGTTGGCTCGGCTTCTATACCTTTCTACAGTTTAGTATTTTCACTGTTTTCCCAGCCACACAGCTCCCATAGTTGAACAGTCATGGAGCACATGACTGGACGGAGATGGTGTCGAGGCCAGTCGGTTAAATCATACTCCTGCTCAGGCACAAAGGCTACAGGATAACTGCTGGAGTGTGAAAGTAGAGTCATGTGGCTGCACTGTCTTAGAGTCACATGATTGCAGGTTCTTTCAGTGAGGGAGCATTGTTTTCCTCTTGAATGATTTTCCTGTTTTACCCCAAGCTTCGACCCCAAACCTCCTACCTGTAATCTGATCGAAACGCCTCTTTCAAGAAATCTGCAGTGAAAACATGTTGATGCTTCTCAGTACAGTCCTTCCTTCTCCCTTCTCCTCCTATCTTCTTTTTTCTGGCTATCGCTCAATCTCAAAAGCAAAATCTGTCTTAATTGGCTCCAGAGGGCTCTTGGAGGCTTTGTGTCAACGGTGATGAGGGGTCCTGATTGGTCCAGAGGCGCAGGCAGCCAACAGACCCTTGTTAGTGTGTCGGGGCTCTTTGCTTGCTCGTTAGTCCGATGAACTCATTTACTGATGGGGGGTGACAAGGCCTCGTTTACCAGTGTGGAACAGAGGGTGGCGGGGGCTGAGGC
>CAFUXE010000688.1:365232-382817 GCA_903364295.1 Serranus cabrilla
GGTTGGCATACAGGAAGCATTATGTGTAATCTCAATTATTAGTTCAGTGTTTCTGTGACACACTCCAGTGTCTGATACACACTTAAATGTAGTGAAGTGACTTCTCTTTAGGCTTTTTGCTACCTGCTCTGTAGTTTAGTAATTGTCTCCACCAGATGTAAGCCTGGGGATCATGGGTTTGGTTGTGTGTGTGTGTGTTCTTGTGTGTGAATCTGTGCACAGCTTTGCATGCTACTGGACCCATCAGCCTAATATGTTATTATTTTGGTGCACATTTATAACTGTGACTTCACAGTGTTTGATCTCATGATCAACAGCTGCTTCAGTTACGTAGCAAAGTGTTTTCTGACAATCAGTAAGCTACAAATCAACCTCATGTACTCTGTTGCTTGTCACATTTTGGCTTACAGTTATAGTTCAAAAACAAGCTGCAACCTTCACGACTCAGGAATTAAGCCAATGAGGGAGTTTCAAAAACGGCATTTCCTCGAATGGCCAATCCCCATTGACACCTATGTTAAAATGTCCAGTGCCTGGTACAAAAGAAGGAGTGAGTGGGAGCCACCAAACTGTCTTCATACAGTTCCTCAGATCTCTACGGGTGGTGTTACTGAAACTACGTCCTTGAAGTTTGGTCTCATTTTTAACCAGATGATCTGCAGATAAATTTCATCCCCAATATGTTGATCTGATCCATAAAGTTAGGCATGATACTCTTCACTGTAAGGGGGCAGGAAGGGACAGTTGTGTAACATTGAACTCTTCTTTGTTTGGAAGTGAACATCTGCTGATCTACTGACCTTTCTAGTAATTTCTTGTGATGTTTTTTTTTTCTTGTTTAAATGGCTCTGTAACGCCATCAGCCCGTCCTCTGCTGATGAAGAACTGATTAGAACTAATCCAAGATTAATTCTCTGATGTTTCCCCTTCAAAGTGCTGGCACATCTTTGTTCCGTAGCGTTCTCTGTAGTCTAATTAAAACTACGAGATTGGTTCATTTATCTGAGTCCTCATCAGAGCGCTATTCTTTGCCACGACATATTAGGCCAATCTGCGGCGGGGCGGCAGCCGGCATTCCATCAGCACGCTGCCGGGCGCTCTGCTGCTCTGATGTACGGCGCCGTCACCGCCGCTCTGTTGCAGCTACTGTAAGCTGAGAGCGCTAGCCCCTCAGTAATTTACAGCAGTAAACAATGTCGGGCTCGCGCAAACCAACAGCCCCCACATGCACTCACACACAATTCTCCCTCTCGCTCTGTCACTGTGGCACTTTCAGTCTTTTTTTATTTTATATGCCTCCTCTCCCTTTTCTTTTTTTAATGAGCCGACTGTTATTAGGGCTATAAATCAGACCAATGGGCCTGATGTATAATTCACCGTGTGTACTCACCCACCCCCCAGTGGCCCTGAGGAAGCCCACAGTGTATCACTGTCAACGCAGAGCCGCACTGTGTGGTGGCACGAGGCATTTTGCTGTGTAAATCCACACACGTTTAGGACAAAATTTACAAAATATATGCACGCACCTAACTGAAAAAAGCAGCAAATTCTGCATAAATCCTGCGTGCATCACTCCCACTACACACAAATACATGAACACAAGCATGCTCCATTACACCCACACAAAACAGTAGCCATAGCACAGATCGATATCAATGCCTGGCCCTGGATGAGTCTTGCTGTGACAGGCACCCTATGATATGAAAGAGATCCAATTGATCCACGCCCTGCTAGGCCCTCATCCTCAAAAGGCCATCATTCCATTACCATTGATCCGCTCTGTGTGTGCGTGTGTGTGTGTGTGAGGGAGAGATGAAGGGGGGTTTGAGGGGATGAGGTACAGCCAGCAGAAGACTAATAAAAATTGAACCAGCCTGAAAGTGATTTCTATAAATGAGTATTTAAATAATAGCCGAGCAGCACAGGGTTATTGGTTTTGTAGAGCAATGGAAAATTAATGCAACTTAACCATTTTTCTAGACTACAAATAGGGCCGGTGACCAGTGTATTAGTTACAGATTAATAAAAGTAGAAATTAAAGGAACCCGCAGCCTTGCTATTGATATTCCTAGTAGGCGCTCTGTCATTGGAGCGCATTAGTTTTCTTTGACAGACTACAGCTGCGGGGGCTCTGTTTCACAGCCTCTAAAAAGCACTCTGTGGGAAAGGATTGATCTCTGTCTGAAGGGAAACATCATCTAATATTCATTTGAAATTGCACAAAGGTTACCAGCTTCATTTGCCTTGCAACTGCTATGCTGCAGAGAATGTATTCACAGTAAAACTCGGTAATCCTTTCTTCCTCTCCCAGTCACGCCCATGTTTTTGTCATTTCTCTGGTTTATCTCTGTATTCATATCTGCAGGTTGTTTTGGATTTTTTAAATACCTGAAAATATGTTTTATGTTTTAATCTCTCCACAGCCCATCGGTGCTCTGAACCCCAAGAGGGCCGCTTTCTTTTCAGACCGGTACGAGTCCTGGGAGGATGATCAGGTGCCCAAGTTCCACTACGGCACCCACTACTCCACCGCCAGCTTCACCATGATGTGGCTTCTGCGTCTTGTAAGTGCAATGTATATAAAAAGATGCATAGTTTAAAAATCACCCGCAATAAAAATATCTTGCGACTTTCTTAGTTGTTGCTTTTATTACAGCATGATAAAAGCAATAAAAAATAATGATATGCAATCAAAAAATGATATGTATGCACTCCAGGATATCCCTGTTCAACATATAGATAATGCAGCTGGTACACTGGCTGTAAACAGACTCACTGAAGGTATAGTTATGAATAGTAATATGCATATCCAACTTATTTGTCAAACTATTTTAATGGATTTCTAAATTTACATTCATCGTTTCCCTTTGGAGTTTCGTATTATTGCTCATTCATTCTTAATGAGGCAGCTACTTCCTAGAAACAAATTTATTTAAATCAAACTGAGCGTGCTGATTGTATGCTAAGTATTGCAGCACATGCATATTGTTCCTCATTTATTGCTGCATGTAATTTATTATACGATATGTTGCTGCCCTATAATAAAAACAACAACAACAAAAACAGCACAATTAAATGTCTGCCACGAAAAAAATGTCCCTCAAGTAAAATATTTAAATATTTTTAGGAATGCCAGGTACTATATAGGATTTGATTTGTTTTTGAAGAGTATATGCAGTGTACATTGTGCACCGAAATGTGCTCTCTTTCCGTACCTTTTGTTGAATGGATGCCATCAATCTTTCCATACTGCACTCTGGGGAGAGGGAGGTTACTAAGTTTCTCCAACGTGCAGTTTTCTCCTGTTATTGTCCCAGTAGCTCACTGTCTCAGTGACTCCCAGTGGAGTTGCCTCATTGATCCCTGCACATCATTAGCGGGCTTACTCCAAAGCCACTTTACCAGAAACCCTCACTTTTAACTCTCACTTAAAGATCAAACTTAAACATCAGACAGCAACTGGAAACTGTTTTTAGAGATTGTACAGCTTGCTTTATCCTGTATTGTTGTTTTAACTATATGTTGAGATACAATGTGGTTAACCTCTTACACTTCTTAAACAAATGAGGCGTACGTCATTTCGGAGCTTAATTAGCTATCTACAGTATTAGTTTGTCGCTGTGGAGCCGCATATTGTGTCCATGTCACTTGGGGGCTGTTGTGTCAGAGGGACAGCTATTGATCCGTCCTAACAAGATTATACATGATTAGAAATGCATCAGTAGCACAAGTGTATTGGCTTTAGGAGCTCACTGGGATTATTGTTTTTCACTTGTTCATTTTTGGATTCCTATTGTACGAGGAAGTGTATAAAGAGTAGATTTTGGTTCAAGTCAGTTGACGCAGTGCTGTATTAGAACCCAAGCTGCACAGACTTTTACTGCATGTTTTATTGCACAACTAGGGACTTTTCTTTTTTTTTTTTGCAAAGTCAGCAGCTGAATTCAAAGCACAGATTTAAAGCATTTTTTTTTTAAATCAACAGGAACCCTTCACCACGTTTTTCCTAAACTTCCAAGGAGGGAAGTTTGACCACGCTGACCGCACCTTCTCCTCAGTGTCCCGGGCCTGGAGGAACTGCCAGAGAGACACATCTGATGTTAAGGTACTGTACACACCAGGTTGTACACGCTGATACATGCTCATGATATGGTGAAAATACTTTCCTGGTCGACTTGTAAGAAGGACAGAAGTTAGGAGAGATAAAGGCCCCCAGCACTCCAGGAAAATAAATCCCCATCCAGCATCCTTACAGACAAAGAAGAAAAGGTTTTCAAAAGAGTAATGTCCAGTCACTACCAATCATTGTCCCTATGCAATGAAAGCTTCCTGGTCTTCTGATCAAAGCGTTAGACTAATCCTCATCTGTCCCAGCCGTCTGTCTCAGATTCAGCCAGCTATAACCTGGACTTGAATCCCTGCCCATTGGGCCCCCAAAATCTGCAGAGCTGCTGGATCTGCCCTGCAACAGCACAGGTCATTCTCATACTGAAGGCCTTCGAACCCCCAGTGCACACTTTAACTGCACTCCTAAAACATTTACGACTACAGTCAGACATTCTCTGTCAAAGCTGGGTTTTGCTTGGTCTCCTGGCACTGGGTCACTGGATGGGGGAACAGCGGTGGTGTTGGGGGTTTTGACGCTTGATTGCGTTTACCACCCCCCCTCCTCACATCCCACCGATAAAACATATGGATTGTGTTACTACGTAGCTGGCCAATGCTTGATTGCGAAAGCCCAACAAGAGCCCTCGTTTGCTCTCTCAGTCTAGACCTGTCAGTGTGGATCAAACTGTGAGAGCTCAACCTCACATCAAAATAAAGGGGAAATCTGGACCACATCACTTTGTTTCCTTGTTCAGTTTGAATTTTTAGCATATTTTGAATGAGAGTCAGTCGACTTTATCCACTTGGACGCACACATTCATGTTCCAGGCAAAAGAGGAATTAGGGAAGAGATGTATCAATTTAGTATGCTAAGTACACCATTTAGCTTTAGCATTTGAGCCATTGATAGCAGCCCTCTGTCCCTGCCAGAGGGCAAAAAGCCCCAGTGTTTTCATACCCCACTGCTAAAGAAGGGGTGATAATAGGTTACAACACCCAGATTCAATGTGTCTCTAGCCTGGGTGACGCTAGCATGACCTCCAGTCCCCAATCCCCTGACCCCTTGCCTCAGCCCAAAGGCATCAGAGGGGGGCAGAGAAGAGGAGAGGGGTTAGAGGTAGCAACAGTGGAAGTGTAGCAGAGGAGCCCAGAGGCCAGAGCCCCTTCCACTGACCCATGACAGGACAGGATTGGGGATCAGAGGGGCTGGCCTCTGACCAGGCCGGAGCAAAGGGGCCACTGCACATAATGGTCCATGCAAGGCAGGCTTGAGTGTTGGGGAGCGAAGCCCTCAAGGTTTTGCTGGAGTGTGTGTGTGTGTGTGTGTGTGCATGCATCCTGCCACCCCCAGCTCAAATTTACAGCAGGCTGCAGCCAGTGAACCTGGGTGAGCTGGAGGCCTCGTTAAGAGCCTGACCTTTAGTTTCAGGTCAGGTTTTGTGGAGTGAAGAGATTTCAGAAGTGAGGAAGTGCTGTGTTGTTTTAAACCTGTGTGTTTGCTTGCTCATTTGATTGGATGTTTTCACCCCACTGATGAAAGGTCGATGTATTGTGCAGCTAATTAAAAAAAAAAAGGGGGCATGCTTTTATTTGACGTTATTTGTTTGTATTTTTTAGAGATCATTTTGCATGTGAACATGCTCGTGAAAATGTGTTTTAAAAAATGATTAAAGCTGTCACTCTGGCTGGACTGTTTGCATGCTGCCATGCTGTCATCAGTGCTGCTCGCCTCAGACTCGAGCATGTCAGCTCGGTGTTGGCGGCGCTCTGTTCATCTCTGATGTCACGCTGTCAACATGTTTGTATCATGTCGAGAGCACTTGTAGTCACACCAGCTTTGCTCACAGGCAGCATGACGACCATCAGATCCCCGATTATATTCTGTATATTTGTTAATATTTGGAAATTATAGCGATCGACTAATCGAAATGCAGTGCGATAGTGTTGGGAAGTAACTCTGTACATTTACTCAAGTACTGTACCTGGGTACTTTTTTTATCTACTTCTGTTTAATGCCACTTTAAACTTCCACTCATCTACATTTTATGGGTACATTTCTAGTCCACTATTTGACAGCTTTGGTTAAATTGCACTTTTCAAAAATAAAAAATGATAAAATAATACATTTTACATGATTATACTTTATAGTGCTTTTCAGAGTACTGGAATATATACAAAAAATCCACACAAAAAATGACATAAAATGAAGATTTTACACAGTGTAGAACATAACAAGCTTTTAAAATACAACACATTTTTGATCTAAGTTTTCACATGGTTTTATTTAAATAAATATTAAGATATCTCTTTAAAAATCAAAAATCAAACATAAAAGTCAAAAACTTAAACTTTCTTTCTTTTTTTCTTGCCCATAAATAATCTCTAAATAATTTATTTGGTTGTAAATAACAGCAGTAACATGATGCTCACACACTAATGCATCTGAATATTTCTTTTACCACTTTGTGAGATATTAGAGTTTTATTAAACTTTGTATTTTGTCTATGCACAAAATGCAGTGAGGGATGAGGCCATGCTTTGTGCCATAATGTACATATTAATATATATAATAACACAGTATATTATCAGTTTTAATATCAGCTATTTTCAAAATAATATACATTTCGAGCTCCGCTCTTTCTTTATATTTACATTGAGACATCCTGGTCCATCCTTTATATTTAGGGAGACATCCTCACAACAGTAACACGGTTCAGGCCTGGAGGGCAGTCTGCATTTATCGACAACTTTTAAAGCTCAAACTCAGTTTTAATGTTTACACTCATTGTGGCAAGTTCTGCTTTGTTAAGACTGACGAATGGCTAAACATATTGGGTTTCATCTCATGTCATAACTATATTTCTCTTCACTATCTGCCAGTTTGAAAATACTTTGTGTTGTTTGGGACAGCCAAATAAAATCATCATAGTTAGGGAAGATTTTGGCTGAAGACGTCTTTTTCTGCTGTTGTGAAGGAGGAGGGGGGGCAACCTTTTTCTGCTGCCTGGATACAGACAAAGCAAACGAGCACTGAGTAGAGAAAAACCGCAACCGAGTGCACGCTCGGAGGTTTATGACATCTTCCATAGTGGCCAAAGCAAAAATGCGGGCAGCAGACAGGCAGTCAGAAATGTAATTACCATGAATAATTGTACAATTTGGAAAACTCTGCTGTGTAACAGAAACACACAAAGCAATCTCAAAATCATCTCAGAGCTGGGTTTATGCAGGGATTGCCCTTCTGTTTTTCTTTTACTTATACTTTTTTTCTGCTTCAGCTCTCCGTAATACTCCCAGACATATTCAGATCACACCTTTCCAAATCTGACCCCTTTACTCGGGCTTGTTGCTGATTTCTCCGAGCTTCCAGAAAAATCTCTCAGTCAGCATTATCATCTCACCCATAACTTCGCCTGTGTCAGCTATTTAGGGAAACTCTTACACACAGTTTGTCATTGCTGCTGCTAGGGGTCTCTCAATCAAAACACTAACAAAAGACAGACTTTGATGACATCATGAGGTAGCGTGGGATCATGGGAGTTGTTGTCTTCATTGTTAAACAACCACCACTGCAGATGGAAGTGTTTTAAAGTTTTATTCTTGTTGTGTTTACTCATGTTTATTTCCATTAAGTCATTTCATTATATGAAAACAGCCACAAGTAAGGTTAGCTAACATTACGTTAACTTGCTAACTTAAAAATAGAGGAGCGGACCACCCATAACGAGACTGCAGCTAATCTCGGGATAGCCCAGTGCGGTTAGCCGCGGCCAAAACAATCGCACTAAAAACAACTTCATGTGTGTCTTAAAAGACTTTCTGACATTATAATGTCACTGTGCACACTGAGCCTCTTGTCATACAGTAGTAGCACAAAGTATTAATAAGGAATCAAAATTACGTTTAAGTTTATTTTACTGTGAACATAACTCTGTGATGCTGTACGCTTTTTCTGACGTCATCTGGTGTTTCCCCAGAAGGGGCGCTAAAGGAGATATAAAACCTTGAATAAAATGACAGATTTCTCTGGGTTTGAGCGTTGTTGGAAACATTTGGGATAGTGGAACAACTCATACAACAAAATGTACAACTGTGATTCAAAAAAGTTAGGAAGCTGTGAAAACATTATGAAAACAAAATGCAATAATCAGCTCATTCTTGGTGACCTACATTCAATGCATTCTGTTTTTATTAACCTTTTTTGGAATCAGGGTTGTTCAGCACAGGTTTAGTCCTCTTTAGACCTTTTAATGTTACATATAATGCCTTTAAACATTCACACTTTTGTTCTAATCACTTTTTGAATTAGAGTCTTGTACTAAACCAGCGCTGTAATGTTTAAACGTGTCTCTGTGTGTATCTGTGCAGGAGCTGATCCCAGAGTTCTTCTACCTCCCTGAGATGTTTATGAACGCCAACAGTTACAACCTGGGGGTGATGGAGGACAACACTGTGGTCTCTGACGTGGAGCTGCCGCCGTGGGCCAAGACCCCGGAGGAGTTCGTACGCATCAATCGCCTGGTAAGAAACGTGGACAGACACACGAATGCCGCTTCATGCAAACTCTCTGTAAAGTATTAAATTATTGTTTTAGTCAGGATGGACATTATTGTACATTTGTAATGTCTACAAGTCGCTGATACACAGTGTAAACATACACACTTTTCTCTCTCTGCCTCATGTATCACATGACCCTGACCAACTGAAGTCTGGCCAGAGGTTTCCGCCCCTCCGACTTTAGCTGGAAATGCTAATTCAAAGAGACAGTGTTATTTCCTGATCGTCTCACAGTTCTTCCTGTTACCTGAGCCTCCCGCTCCTCCGACATGCCCCGGCTCTCAGATTGCCGTGTTGGCAAAGTGATCCAACATCACCTCACCTCCTCTCCCTATCCACCTCGCCATTTCTCTTTCTGCTCGCTCCGTCCGCACACATCTGGTGCACCTTCGTGTGTGTACGTGTGGCTGCGACTGTGTTTGTGTGCAGAGGAACGTTGCAGTATCCTGTTTCTGATCTCCCGTTCCCCGCCCGCTCAGCCCAGAGCAGAAATATTTAGTGTATGTGCTTGTCGGATGTTGTCAGACTTGCTGTCATATTTTCATTGTAGATGTTCCCTCATCTTCCACACACACACAGACACACATTAGGCTGTAAAACTACGGTAACTCTTTGGATCAGATTACCTTGCTCTGTTCTAGAAGGTCGAAAACAACCAGATAGATTTATTATATCTGTTCTGTGTTGCTGGAGCAGCTTGTCATTGATACTTTTAGTCCTTCAGCTGCAAAAACTTGTTGACTTTATACAAAGTTTTTCACTTAGACTCAAACTGACCTTGTATATGGAAATTAGTTTCCCGGATAAACTAAAATTAAAGAACACTTATGCCCGTATCTTTGTTGCTGCTCGATCTTAGATTCTCCCACAGACCACAATCCCTCTCACTAAAATGTTTGTTTGGGGTAAAATCAGCTTCGGGAGCGACGTGTGCCCACAGTAGTAATGGGTGCTGATGAGGCTGGGTGTGCTCTGTGACCTGTGTAGTCTTGCGGTGGGGTGTGTTAACCAGCCTGCTGATATGACCAGGCCCCTATCATTAATCACACACTTCTCCCTCTTCGGCTGTCAGCATGGTCGAGGCCAAGGTGGATGTATCGGGGGAGAGGCTTGTTGTGGTGGCGCTGTGCCGTTTTCCAATGATGAACTCAATTTGTGCCGAAGAAGAAATGTAACTTTAAGAGTTTTTCATCATCTGGCAAAAAAATCCTTGGAGACATAACTGCAGCAATGTAGTGCTGAAAGGGATTTATTCTGAAAAATGCCAAACTTACATATATACACCCTCTGAAATATGGAGATCTGGTGCTTTTCTCTGTTTTTATCATTGTGTTTTGGACTGATGGTCAGACACAATAAGTCATCTGAAAACAATATCTCAGAACTCGTATATATAGTTCCCTGGTAAACTATATACAAACATCCCTAATTACACTTGTTTAAATGTATATGACAAAAGATAAAAAAAAAAACATTGCACTGTTTCACCACTGTGGCTTGAATAAAGGCAGGGCATTGAACTTGTCTGTACTCAGATGTCAAAAGGTATGAAAAAAATCTACTTAGAAGTCTTGAAAAGTATGGAATTAGGAAATGGAAAATGTGCAGGAAGCCTGTAATTAACATATTCATTTCTACTGTTATTGATGGTCAGATGCAGCTTTTATTGTAGATCTGTTTCACCATTTCTACCATCTGACTTTGCATTAGGTGCAAGTCTCCATCTTTGATACTGCTCTCCTGAGTAAATACTGGTTAATATACAGAAGGAGAGCACCTTTAAAATATTCGTAATTTGGATAATATTATTATATACACTAAAAATCAGTCACAACAGCAACAGTGGAGAAACCAACTTGTTAGCATCTGTGTGTTAATGTGCTTTGTGCTCCTGAAAGCACAAAGCGGCTTTTCATAACCAGTTTAAGTGCGGCAGTCTCATCTACCTCTGCTCCCTCGATTTCCTCTGCTCCTTTCCTTTGTGCCCAATTTAGCCGTGCAGAGGCAATTTAGACTTCTCCGAATGGTCCACGCTCATGCACAGCTACCTGCTAGTTACTGCTTTCAGGCTGATAAAATTTCAGTCTGCGGTTTCTTTATGTACTGTGTGCAAATTGAGATATTGATCCAGCGTGAAGGCGAGCCCAGCAGGCAGGTGTAGGTGCACGGAAACATAACAAGCTCAGTTAAAAGGAGCTTTCTGGGGTTTCATGAGGGGAGAGTGAATATCTGCTCTGTAACACATACTGTTAGTTTGTAACACAGCTGATCCATTAACCTCAGGTAGGAAAATGATTTTGTAATGTTGGATTGATCCAGAAGATGTTGACTTCACGTGTCAATATATTTTAAATGTAGTGTTATTTAGTATTTTGTCTTATAGAGGTTTTGATTACATTTTGCCTTTAAAAGACCAAGTCGCACAGAACCACAGAACATATTCAGACAGAATCGGAGACGAGTACAGGAGGGCGGACAGGAAGAATAAAAGAAAAAATGGGCAGAGGACGAGGTAGAGGGAGGGATGTGTGGGAGGACAGGTCTCTGGTCATGACAGATAGCTGGCATTAGAGGGTGTCAGCTGGCAACTGTGGTACTGTTGGGAGAGAGATGAGCGCGGTGGAGAAGAGAGACGAAGACTGAAGGAGTTAATGGGCTGTTTGGCTCTCTTTAGCTTGTCTGCTGCTAATGGCCTCACAACACAAGGATAGACAGCAGGAGAGAACACGCAAACACACGCAAATGCACACCAGCCTACAAATACACACATGCCTGCTGTCTCCGCTCTGGTTATGAGCCCTAGATGATTAACAGCTAATTAGGGCCCAATCTGGAAAGACCATTAAAAGCCTCTCACAGTAAAGGATTGTGCTGCTGTGCAAAACGGCAGCTTGTTTTTGTTGTTTTGAGTGAGAGTTGCATGGTTGGTCATAAAAAAAAAAATCCAGGGGAAGATATAAACATTACATCAAACTGCAGCCTGGTTTATATTGCTCTGGTGTTGGAAGTGTCATAGTTCATCACTGATGTTTAGTGAAAAGTGTGTTGCATGGCAACAGATTAACTGCAAGTGTGTGTCTACACAGATTGTTGTTTAACCTCCGGTTTACGCAACGCTGAAGGCTCAAAGGCTGCAGCTCATTTGAAAAACAAGGCATTGACGTGTTTAGGAACGGTTGGATTTTCGACAGACTTACTGGAGACAAACCACCTCAGCGCCTTAAGTCAAAGCATGCACCTTCACCGCGCTGAGGTGCCTACAGTAAACGCCGGCTCGTAAAGGCACGCTCCCTTTTTCTTGACCCACCACAACCCCACACACACATCCACGCGGAGACACCGGGTCTTCAGGCGGCATGCCACAGAGATCAGGGGCGGCTTGTTGTTTTTACCAGGAGGTCGGTGGAGAGGTTAAGAACTTGATCCCTCCTCCAGCAGATAACTACATGTCTCTGGGCACTGTCAGCCTCTCTGACATTCCACTATATATGACCACGTCTCACTTCTCAGGTCTGCTAACCATTACTGCGATAGCAGGTGATAGTGTGTATATGCTTGTGTGTATTCGTGTGCGCATCAATGTTTACCTGTGCTGTTATGTGGCCGGTTCAATGGAGCTACTGACACAGCCTGTTACAGTGGCCAGCTCCTACTGGGAATAGTCCAATGGTAGGCCGAAGCTTTTTTCTTAAAAAAAAAAGATGCAATGGATTAAATTTTTCCTCCATTTTCTGCTGAAATTGTCTTCGGAGTCCTCCCTCTGGCATTTCCCTCAACCCCGCATGTCCCGTTTTCATTGGCTTTCACTTCACAGAATTTGTGCGACCACACCAGTCCACCAGTCCAGATATTAAACCTGCTAGATATTGTCTGTGATGCATTGGTGCATCTTCCAGATAACATATTTTAAAATTTACACATAATGATGATAAGTCACTAATAGGAGCTTTTGCCAATGTATCTGATCTGGAGCTTTCATTAGCAACCTCCAAAACACTCCTAAAATCATAAACCTGCTGTTTGTGTAACGTCAGTTCCATTCTTAACAGATCTTCTGCATCTTTTGATTTGTCCAACCTCAACCGACAACAAAGCCCGTCCCTCTGTTTTGTGAGAGGTCGGGTGCAATCACCATCTAACCCCTTTGAGCTCTGTAGGGCCCATTTGCTGCTCCATACTTCACATGTTTGGTTCCCTTCAGTCATCTGCGCTCTTGTAGTGCTGCTGACAGACCTGCAAACCACACACATGGGAGAGACGGGCTGCACATTACTTTGGGCCTTTTCGCCTTATAAAACCTCGGCTCACTCAAAGCCGTGACAGAGACATCAGTTAAACTGCCCTCACAGAGCGAGAGAGAGACTTTGCTCTTGTTGAATGGGCAAAGCCAACTGAGTGATGGGTCAGAAGCTGATACTGAGAGGGAGGACCACAGGTCACCACCACATGTGGGAAACCCTCACTGTAAGTACCCGACATGTCTCTGCTCTGAGGCTGCTAGACACCAAAGTTACTGTTTTTTTCTCAAAGGAATCCATTGAACCGTCATGTTATTTAATTAGAGAATCGTCTTGGTGCTACTCTGGGTGTGTGGTGGGTGTAAAAACCCTTGGATGCCTGATCAGTAGAAGCATCATTGGTATTTCCGTTTATACTTATACTCAACTACATTTTGAGGCAAATATTGTACTTTTATTAGTTACTAATTTAGTTACTTTTCAGTTCAAGATTCAACATACAACATGATTAATTTAAAGTGTTTTGACATATAAATTAAACCGCATAACAGTATATTAAGTAGAAAAAGATTTGCCCTTTTTATAGAAATCTGATCATCTGATCATTTCAGATGAAGACTGCAAGTTTACTTTTCTTCCATTGCAAAAAGTAGGAAAAAGAAAAATCACATTTCAAACCCATTTTATTAAACAGTGACTTGGCAACCAGCCAGTAACCTTTGTGACTAATTCAGAACTCCATTACTCTGGAGTTATGAAGCCATTTATGTGACTAAAGTGATAATTTTACGAGGTTAAGCCCTCCCTGGTCCGCTGCATGGCACATTCACAGATTATAAAGTCATTATTTGCCAAATGCAGCTTTAAGATTAAAGGCAGAATCAGCAGCATTTATCCATCGTTCAGCCGCGTGTCCACCATTTTTGTAGATTCCTCTTGGAGGTTTCCTTACGATCTGGCACCAGCAAAATGAAAAGAAAAGAGAAAATACAGGCATCGTGTTATCTTGCTTAGTATCCCTTATTACTGTCTACAGTGGGAAACATATTATGGTAAATCTGCTACATTGCTTTCCAGCACAAATCAAAGAAATATTTTTGTTTTACTCACTTTGAACTGTGATGGCGATCCTCACACTTGATCCTCCAGCTGTTAATGCGCTCACTGCTCAGTTATCTTGCCTGCAGAGGTAAACATCTCCTGCTCAGCGCTAACAGACAAATGTCATATTAATATGAGCTGAATCACCTTTACCCCCATCTCCATATTCTCCACACTATCAGCGTCTTTGAAAGACCTTTTCTGAGGTTTGTCAGCTTTATATGCTGACAGCCGTTCACACTTACAGAAACCATGTCATCATGGTAGACAAGTCCATTAGCTGACCAGTTTATGATCAAGTAAAAGTGGACGGGGGTGTTTTGGTTGCTATTTGCCATCTGATAAGATAATTTACAACACTGAGCATTGTGTCCCACTTTTTTTCCCACAAGCCAGACATGATAGCTCCCCAGCTGAGACCACCAGCTACACCAAGTCAAAGATCACGGTTGTTTACATTCACCTCTCATCCGCGCCGCTCTCTCTGATCAGACAGCCGCTGGGACGCACATACTGCCGTTCCCACCAGCCTCCACGTCTTATCCTCACAGGAACCCCTCGGGAGTTCATGTGTGAGCTGAGGTAAACCACTGCACGGAGCAGCCACTAACCACTAAGATATACTTACGCACTTGTGAATGACTGAGTGAGTGAGAATCTTAACGTCGTAACAGAACACAGTTTACCATGTTAGCCCAGCGCTAATCTATTCCCCCGGTGTCTCCTCTGAAAGCCTTGTTGTTGGATGGGAACGAGCACGTGGGGTGGCGGGGGGGTTATCTGGCTAATGTCAGGCAGCTCTCACTGTAGGGGTATTGTCATGCATAAGGACAGACATGTTTACTGTGTGCTCAGTGTTTTACGAGCTGACCCCCCCCTTCTTCTTCTCTGCCTCCCCTTGTCCTTCTCCCCCTCCTCTTTTTCGGCCTCCTCTTCAATGACGTAATGGAGAGGCCGATGAGAGCCTGAGAAATGGGATGATCTACTGCTGCTGACATACTCACTCACTAATGTTGTCCTTCTCCCTTTTCCTGCACTCCTCCACTCGCTCATTTCACTTCTGCCAAGCTCTACTGAGAAGCTTTTTTTGCTGTATTAGTCTGTTTTCACACTCCTTCACTTCGTCTCTGCCTCTCAAACTCCTTCACATGTGTGTCGTCATCTTCGCCATATTAAAAATAGTTTTCTTTGCCCTCTAACCTGCCAAAGCTAACGTGTTCAGTCAAGCATTAACATGAGCTATAAAGACATGAATACAAATCAGGCGTGTCTTCTGATTAGTCTAAAAATCTGACTTTGACAGACAAATTTATAGCTTTGTGTGGAGTTCATCTCATCTTTTGGGTTGAATCGAGATTTTCCTCCTTTTGTGCCCGTTTAACATGTTTAAAGTGTCAAATAACTTCACCGAAAAGCTAAAACAGTGCTGATTTATGATACCTAAAACATTTAAGGATATAAAAATCCAAAACCCCAAAAATAACTGTAATATAAGACTAATATCTTGGGTTATTTATTTAGGATGCATTTGTCTGTCACAGGTCAGACATACGTCCTTTAGTTTCCTACATGCACACACACAGAAATACACACTTTAACAAGCAGCAGCTCCTTATACCCCAACCACCCCTCACCTCTCCTTGAAGGGTAGCTACACTCGGGCTGATCAGTTGAGTCATTCATCCTAATCATCTCCTCTCTGCGTTGAGAGGCCTCTGCACCTTCAGACAGACAGAGAGCGTCCAGTCCTCCAGCAGACTCCATAATCATCTGAGACAACAATGCTCCTCTCAACAGCTATCCAAATATTCCCTCATTCTGCACGCTCAGCGGCCCTGTTTAATCAGCTCTGACTGTTGACTTAGCTTTTACTCACTTCATCCTATTGTGGACGTGTCTTATGGCACTGGTGATGTATTTGCTAGCTTGTTAGCCTCTCTGTATGGAGGCGGACAGATGGTTGGGTTCTCTGCAGGTGCTTGTTAGCTGGTGAGATTATAGCAGGCAGTCGTGAAATAGCCGTTGTTGTTTTCTCTTGAATCGTCACTAGTGGATATATTCTCATCAAAATATTTTTATTTTCTGATCTCTAAACTCTCTGAAACCACTTCTTTTTTTTTATATTATTCCTTGAGCTGCATCGTATTGTTTGTCATCTTCAAGCATGAAGTGAAAAGAGAAGACAAACCACAGCGTTACTGCCCTCTGAGCTTCACTCAGCACCATTTGCTTCATCCATTTACTTCTCAATCAGTATTGTTTACTCCATTGTCTGTGCTGTAAATTGGACCACTTTCGCAGTCTACACTACGCCATTTGTATGACTAAGACCAAATCCACCATGACATGTTTGTTTTGGGGAGATACTTTCCCAATCACTGCTCATTCTGCTTCTTTTCACCCCATAACATGATAGTCTTGCTGTTGAAGTGGGTGAGGGATAATAAGAGGGACGGGAGGAGTGAGTGGGTGAGAGTGAGGGTTAGAGTTTCAGGTTCCACTTGCCAGCGAGTGCCTCCGTTGACCCGTAGCCAGAACTCTCACAGTTGTGACCTATCTAATTAGTCGAGCAGGAAGGAGGGGGGACTTAAGTAACACACTCAACCCATCTGGGGTTCTTTTGGTCTGTGTGAATATGGGAATAAAGGAAATGGTTTGTTAGCTGTGCGGCTGCTCCGAGGCTCTCATTCCTTACGTCACCCATAGCTTTTTTTTCCTTTCCTCTTCCATGTTGGGGGGCCCCTCTCCCCTGGCTGGCAACAGGCTTCCTCTGCCTGCTTCAAAATGACAATCGGCTTCTCATTTACAGCGAGCTAATAAGCCCTTTAATCAGAGTGCTTGTCAACCTCAGGGCAAGGCAACTCCAGAGGAGTTGATCCAAAGGATCAGATGACTGGAAGAAAGTGCAGGAGAGAGAAAAAAAGAGGGAGTAGCACTTGAGAATAAGTAGAAGGGAAAATAAAAGCGGGCTGTTGAACTTGGAGGAAGAAAAGAGAGTCGAAACAAGAGACAATAAACATGTATGCATGTAAGAAGAGGACTAGCTTCCGCTAAAGAGGATGTTTGTTGCACTTGGTTGCAGAAACACAGAGATTTGATAGGATTAAATAATTTGGTATGATAAATGCACAACAGGAATAAAGCATTGGATTATATGAAAAGTTGCAATTCACAATATTAGGCAGATATTCATCAAAATGTGCCTAAAAGTCTAGAAAGCAAAGGAACTTAAACATGCAGTACATCAAAAAAATTAGAGGATTGATTTCCTGTAAAATTAAACAAATTCTACTTGGTTTGAACTGTAAATTATTGCTGTGGCCACATTAATCTATGGTTAGAGGAAAAACGGATGTAATCTGCGGTTAATTTGTCAGAGATTGCAGCAAAAAAAATCTCTGGATAGGAAGAAAGGAACCACACTGCACTGAACTAACAATATAATCTGTCCGTTTACAATAAATCTGGAGATCACCACAGGGCGGCACGTTAGCGAGCGAAACAGCTTTTTCAAGTCACTTGTGACGATATTCACGATTATTCAGATCATGAAAATCCACCATAGTCATCTTATTGTGAGTG
>CAFUXE010000688.1:383331-406360 GCA_903364295.1 Serranus cabrilla
TGTGACGATATTCACGATTATTCAGATCATGAAAATCCACCATAGACAACTTATTGTTAGTGTTTTACATTGCAATCCACATAAAGTCATATATTGTCCCATTTCAAATACAATACAACTAGACAAAAGTTAACATAAGATAGAACTTCATTAATCCAGAAGGACATTCCTGTGCCAGTTATTGCACATATATAACAACAACATATGTATATACTATAATATACATACACACATGAGAATAAACACTAACAACAGAGTATAAGAAACGTTGAGTGTATAACAAATGATAACACCTGTGCCCAATAGAATAAAAAGTAAACAACAAAAGAAAAAAGTACTTTATTTAACAAATTCTGTGGTTCACGGTGTAATTTCTCACATGTGAAACGCCTGATGTTTCACTGTCACACATGCTGAATCTGGTTTTCAGGATGTTTTGATCAGCTTGTTCTAAAACAGTCGTCTCAGTATATACAGACCTGACAAGTGTTTGCTTTATTCATCCGTAATCGATACAAAAGAAAACAGTCGGCCGCTGACAACACTCTGCATACAACATGTGCATTCGATTACACACACACACACACACCATCAGCGACACACACACACACACAGGCAAATACGCTCACACTCGCATCACCGTCGGCATGCAAATGAGTGGATTGATTTGTTAAGTGACATTTTAACATCCTTACAGACAGCTCTGCATAAGTCCTTAAAAGGGTTTTTTAGGGCCAATGAGGGAAGGAGGAGAGCATTCAGTGTCACCTCGTTAAAGCTGAAGTGAAATCCAGCTCAATCCAGACCATAAAGCTCACCGCAAACCACAGCGAGGCACAGAAACTCCACTGATAGGCCCCGTGCAACTCCTGCAGACCTGTAGCAGGGACAGACACTTTTACTTTTGAGCAAAAGAAAAAAAAAAGAAATCACTAAAAGGAGTCCAAAGTGGAGTAAGAAGAAAAAGGGATAAAACTAAATCGCACCAACTTGAAAGCAGAAAAAGCATTCCAAGGTGAGGCTGCGCTGAGTAGCCGCTGAGTCGAGATCAGACGCTCGGTTTTCCTCCTCAGGACTCCTGAGTAATCCTGCTTTAATGTCCACCAGCTGCTTAATTGCAATCATTTGGTGTCTCCGGTCTGATGTCTAAAATGAGCATAGCCTGTCTCTAAGTCCTCAGTCTAGAATATATCTCCCTCTGAAGAGAAACATATTGACGGACACACAGTCAAACTGTCATTCTTTGAGTGTTTTTGTGGGTTTTTTTAAGGCTTTAAATTCACACTCCAGCTACAGATGTTTCAGAAAGAAAAGAATTAAAGAAATCTGAGACTTACACTTAGAAAAGGCATGTTAATTATCACAGTCCTGCAGTCTGGCAGACAAGCAAAATAAGCATTAAATTCAAGAAGAGAAATGAGAGATATCTATTTGAATTCTTGCTTTGGACAGAAGGGAAAAAAACTGATGAGGATAAATGATTACTTTGGAGAATATTCCACATTATTGTTGCGATTGGAAACAAGTCACAGCACAAAACAAAGGGGACCTGCTACGCTTCAAAGGTGTACTTTGTCAAACCCTTAACAATAGAAATGTGGGATTCCAGTGACTTCTACCCCCTATCAGCATTTACATAAAGGCATGCTAAATTATTCATTAATTATCAGAGAGTCCCCTGTGGACGGGGATGACACACACACTGGCTGCTAATTGGCCCATCAATAATCCTGCCTGCTTCTCCTGAAGTGGCACCAGATCCCACCTCAGGAATCCGCTATCTGCCCCGACCTTCTGCCGCACTGTTTCCACAGTGTGCCACTGCAGAAGGAGACGTTTCCACACCTGCTCACCTGGAGCGTGGTTAATGGGTTGTCGATACACGCCTGATTTCTGTACTTTACTTTCTAGTTGTCCATCAAGTTGCATCAATTCCTCACATGCAAACTTCAAGAGATAAAGTGTCAGTGAGGATTTTATCACAACATTAATACATCCAAATATAGTATGATATGGTATTTTGAGGTAATAAAATGGCATGATCTATATTCTGTTCCTTCAGCAAATGGAAATCTTATGGTCACAACTAGATTTCCTGGTATCTGGGCTCTGCTCTGTAGTTAAGCAAATAACACTAAAACAAGAATAAATAGTGTTTAATGTGGACTGTTTTCAGCCATGTTTGGTGATCTTGTGACTTAAATAAACTGCAACGCTCATGTTCAGGGTAATGAAGGAAAATGTCACCCTGACCAGTGGTGTGGCTCACTGATGGGTTTTTTATTGGATAAAAACACTACGGAGGCACAGAGGAATAAGCCACATTAGGTGATTATTTGTAGGATAGATTTGTTGTTGGTTTTAGTGTTTTCTTAGCCTGACAACGTCAGACTCAATTCTGTTCAGAATGTGAGTCTGAAACTGATCCATTGGGCTGTGATTATGGGGCGTGTTTCAACCGAACCAGGGAAAAAAATGCCTCTTCGCTCTATTGGATAGATATACCTCCTCTCCTCTCCAGCGGCAGCCGTGTTCGCTGTACATAAACCCAAGCGCTCTTTAGTCACTAGCTGTCGCTCATCTGTCCATCATCGTGTAAAGCCCGCCCTGACTATTTCATTGGTCGTAGTGTTTTCATGGTATTTTGTGACAATGTGAAAAATATAGAATATACCAGATTAATTCTTTAATACTACATGACCAATAGCTACTTTCTGATGAATTAAATAAACTCTCAAAATGTTGACAAACATTCGACACCTAGCCAATCGCCCGACCGTAGAGCTGCAAATCTGAAATCACACGTCGAGTCAAAGGATGAGAATAAAACATCCTCACCTGATGTGTGTTGGGATAAAATTGTGCACATTCTGAAAGAGCTTTGAAGAAGAACGATCAAGGCCGTTTAATGTTTCCCCACAGGCGGAGGAGGCAGATATTCTCTGAATCTCTGAGATCCACTGAGGTTAATTTCCTGCACATAGACTTCAGTCATAGAGTGCTGCTGAGCCTTTTTATTACACAGACAAACAAATACAAAAATACACAGCACACAAATGCACCTTTCATCTGCACACTGTTCTGTCTCTCTCCCTCTCCAAATGGTACATGCAAGTGATTTCCATAAAGGCGGGCCTCCTGAGAGCGAGCTGCAATAACATGGCTGCTCTTTGTTTCCCCATGCTGATTGACAGTAGATTGCAGTGCACATTAAATGCCCATCAGGCCCAGCTTTAGTTTTAGAAACAGGGGAGCAGGGCCCGTCAAAGGTCAATCCTAGCGTATAATCAACTGATCTCCCTCTCTCACACACACACACATAAATTGAACTCACTCTGACTACTATCAAAGTGAGTTTGAATAAAAAGGGTTTCCCTGGCTTATAATGTAACATTAATAAAAAGGATTGCCTTGTAGCACAAGCCTTTAAACACACTTTACACTTTGAATATTCTGATGCCTGAGGGACAGACGGAGGCTGTCATCAACTCTGGGGGGGTTCTGTTTTATCTTCATACTGACTGTAAGCTTGGTTTTGTTTTGGTATTACCCTATAGTTCAGTCCTAATAAGAAAATGTTGTCAAGTGTGCCAGTCAAAGGGGAAAAGAACAGACAGATTAACATATATATAACCAATATTACCTCCTTTAAAAGATGTCTGAAGGAGAACTTGTGCACAATAAAAACTCAATCAAAAGTGCATCAGTACCAAGTAACTGAAACGCAGCAAGCATTGTACATCACATGTATAGAAAATATGTGACATTTATATAATAAATACTGTGCATGACAAACACATTACATACAGACATACAGTCTGTATTGTAGCTTTCCTTTAACAGTTAGTTGGTATTTGAAATTTAATTTCGAAAAAGGAAAGATTATCACACACACAGGGAGAAAGGAAAAGTAACAGTCCCAAACAATAAAAAGGTGCTCACAGGGATAAAGATACATCTCATGTTCAGGTGTAATACTCAGTTATTAACTCTGTATTTCTCTACATATTAAACAGGATTCTTCTGCAGAGGTTTTTTATTTCCTGAACCACTGTTCTTGTTCTTGTATTATCCACACAGTACTTGTAGTGTTAAGCTTCTCATCAGTTCAGATTATTGAATTGGTGAAGGTTTTTAGGAATTCATTCAGTACTCAAGTTGCAGTAAAAACATCATGATACCTCGGCCTCGCCCTGTCTCGTCTTTATGCCCGGGCTCTCCTCCCTGATTGAAAGTTGTAATTAAGAGAGTGGGGAGGAATTAGATGCAGAATGAGCTGTCAGAAAGTCACATTTAAGTGAGGGATGCGTTGGTCTCCGCAGTAAAAATTTAAATGATATAAATTGCCATTTAAGTGTAGCACAGGCTAATGTTTTGTCACAAATTAATGTGACACAAGGCAGCAATGACAATCAAGGGCTGCCTCATTCTAATTTGGTCGTGTTTAGAGGGCTTTTGTGAGACGACAGCTTTACACAAATTAACACAATTGCCTGTTTTTATGAGGAAACCATAAATGTTTTTTCCCTCCTTTGCCGGCTAATGAGGAGAGAAAACGGCTTGTACCTCAGCATTATGGCGGCGCAGAGACGTCTGCAGAGGAGCAACACGGTGCTCTTATCCGCCCACGAGCAGCAGAGAAAAGAACAAAGACGGCGGCTGAAATGGCTCCCTAATGAACTACAAGAGTTCTCTAATGTTTTGATGTTCCCATATGATCAGATATGGATTTACTCTGCTTTTTGCTCATTATAGAAATCATTGGCAGATTCTGTCACAGGAACAATTAGCAGGGTGTTCTGCTTTCTCTGAGGAGTTCATCTTTGAGGGGCATTAGTGATAACTGCGGCTCAGTAATGGGACGAGGAACATGTTTGAAGGAGAAGCATGGTGTGTAAATGTTGTGCATCTGTTGACATTTACAGTGCTCATAATCCTCCGTCCTCTCCTTCATTTACAGGCTCTGGAGAGCGAGTTTGTGTCCTGCCAGCTCCACCAGTGGATCGATCTGATCTTTGGCTACAAGCAGCAGGGACCCGAAGCCACCAGAGCCCTCAACGTTTTCTATTATCTGACCTACGAGGGCGCAGTCAACCTCAGCTCCATCAACGACCCCATGCTCCGAGAGGTGAGGCTGATACATGATACAGTACATGCACACACACATTTTAATACACATTTACTGTATGTACTACACGGCTGATTTAACTCCCTTGGCAGATTATGCTGAGTAAGGGGAAAAACAGCATATTACAGTAAGTACACTTGAGCGTTGGCACTCTCAAATGGATGCTTAATCTGACTTTATTATAAAAGCATCTGTCCATTCAGTGCATCTGTATTTCGGGGATGTTTTTGATGCCATTAGCCATGTTAAATTGGTTGTAGAATGGCCTGGGAGAGCTAAGCTAACAATCTACTGGCAGGTATTGCTGAGCAAAGCCTTTCCCCTGTGTGATACCTCTGAAAGCTCTCCACCAAGTGTTCCACTTTAACGCCTTAAAGCCTCCTCCTTGGCTTTCATTCATTATTCATCCCACTCACTTTGAACTGCTGCACACACACACAAACACACACACATGCTACACTGGCCTGCCGGAAAGCAACCACACAAAACACAGTGCTGAAAAGAAAAACACAGCTAGCGTCGCCCACAGCCAAACATCGGCCTGACAACTTCACCAATCTGCTGCAAGAGGCAGAGACTGACCTGCTCACATCAGCCTTTGGATGTCTAAGTTGTGTTGCCAAAAATGTTCGTACAGTCAAAGGGTGTTGTACACGGTTTCTCCTAAAGGATAGTTCCAGTTTATTACTTTTTTTATTTTCCTACTTTTGGGCGTTATTACAATTGGCTATGAAATCAGTTCACTTACCCAAATAATTGTGCAACTGAAAGCAGCTAACCTGGGGATTTATTTAAAACCACTTTTATTCTCTGGCTGCTTGTGTGTCTCGCCTCACCAAGAGGAATGATGTACAAAACAATAAAAATTAGATCAAATAATAAAACACATATATCCTTTAAATCCTTTTATAGCTTCATACTTTTATTTGGTTTCTACTTGAACATGTTTTTACACTTTAATGTTAAAAATCACATTATTTTTGTATTCCCCCACTGTCTGAAATGCTCCATTTTAGTCTTAGTTTTAGTCTCTTTAACACCCTTTCCAAAAACCACCCAGTCTGCTTTGATTGGTCAGTGTTTCCGTTAGCTTCCATGCTATCTCTCTATACATAGTATAAAGTAGTGACAGCTCGTCTAAAGTCACAGTTTTTCAACATGGGTTATGTGCAAACATTTGAATGCTTTCACAGTATTTATACAGACCTGCTCTATAATCAAAACAGACCTGAGAAACTCATTTTTTACAGTATGGCACCTTAAAGCACCTCCCAGCATTGAGGTCTAAATGGAAATGAGTTCCGAGTATATGAAGCGGCCGAGCCGCCTTCCGCCTCCACTGTTCTGCTGCCCTTCATGCTCAGTGACTGGAGCTTCACGGACACGAGGGGCAGATCATTGATTTATCACCTCATTCACCCTAATTCCCATCCAGATGTGCTTTGGCCTTTAGCTACACACACACACACACACACCATCTCAACACACACACATGCAGATTCATTACCAGGGTGCACCGGCCGTTTTCACACTCAGCCCATTACCCATTCTTCTGGTTAACACACAACCACAAAATTGGATCACCAGTGGACCACTATTTCTGCCAAGCTGTTCCAGTGACAACGGGATGGATAAATCCTCACACACGCAGGGCGCCGTCAGAGGCGGGTGCATATGATCTGAGTGGTAAAATAGCATCACCCGCCTCTCTGTCTATGACTGCAGGAATGCAGATTTTTATTTCATTGTAGTTTTAGTGCTATATACAGCATTTTACTGTCAATAGATAATAAAAAATCTGATTTTGATATAAGTATAACTACAGTAAATACACAAGAAAGGCGCAAAGAAGACTAATTCCTGCGTACTATGCAGGAATTATCGCTCAAGGAAAGTGAACGCAAACCTCAGATTTACTCTAATTTTCATTATTTTAATATATTCATGTCTAAAATGTCCAAAACACAGAAAAATGGGGTAAAAAAAACACTTCCACACACTTATATTGGGTCATAAGTGATGATTATGAGTGATTGCTTTTGTATGAGTGTTTTTGTTTTAGGGAAGTCCTGCATAGTAAACCTTTAAAGTGTTCAAATTGCATGCATTAGGTTACGTTTTATGGAACAAGACAAACTGGAGAATATACTATTGTTTCTCCCTTGCAAACTTGCTTTTGGTAACATATTTTGTGGCAGAGGCCATCAACTTCAATGGAGAACATCAGGTGTTGTTTGTTTGAATTAAACCTCCCAACTTATCACAGTTTAATGAAAAATTTAAGTTATGTTTTAAATGCGACACGCCATACTTAAAACATTTAACAATTTCAGCAAACATGCGTAAATGAAATAAAACAGCAAAGTTTGTTCCACTTCTAGAGGTGAAAAGAGAGTTTGTTGTTTTCTCCTCTGATGCTGTGAGTCCGATCTGCCGGCTTTCACCTTTTGCAAACACCCTCCGTCTGAGCGCTTTAATTAGTTAAATAAACCAAAGCAGTGTTATCCCTGTGAGCTAAGCCAAGGCTCTCCTTCAACCGTGTTTGTACGGAAGGAAGCATGCCCTGTCTGCGCAGAAGGTGGAAACAGAGTTCCAGGCCTGGGCCTCGTCAGGGCCGAGCGCTGGGGTGGCTGAGGCCTACAGGAGCTTTGAGACGGAGGGCTTTGGGTCTGAAAACGTCCCCAGAGTCTGCCATTACTGAGTGACAACTGTTTCAGCCTGAGCTGCGGTCTGGGCCAGGCCAGGCTGCACTGGGACAGGCCCCGGGGCTGTTCATTGTCAGGGGGATGGGTCACAGACGCGCGTGTGTTTGTGGCTGCATGTTTGGGTGGGAAAAGGTCGTAGTTTGGGGCAGAGAGTTCTGTTTTCCTGCCACGCCGTTTGGCAGCCGCTAACTCCCACCCGCCCGACTCAACCTCACACACACACACTTTGTATGGATCATACCTTGATATGTTTGTACTTACACATGTGTGTACGCATGCATCCATTGCTATGTGTATACCTTTGTATATTTATGTGTGCTCATCAGCATAAATGCACACGGTTGTGTGTTTATGTGTACGTTTCTGTTCTGGGAGAGAGTTTGGAATATCTCAGCACAGATTAGGGAATGTTGTGGAGACCACTGCTGTGTTTTTCAAAACCATGATTACTTCCTGTCCTGCCTCTGCCGCAAGTCAAAACTTTACCCCCCCCCTCTCTCTAAGAGAACTGCTGTGTGTGTGTGCAGATGCATTAATGTGTATGTGTGCACGCTCGGGTGCATGGCATGCATGCACATCTGTGTTGGCTCTGGATGTATAAAGAGAAACACACCCTGTGTTGCCTTCTCATCGTTGTACAGGGCTTCCCCTCTTTCACATGTGATTATGGAAAATCCCACAGCCTCTCACACCAGCGACAAAACACAGAGCCCCGTCTGAATTGTACAGCGTTTGCGTAATTCGGCAGAAGACGGGAAATAAACCCACGCGAGTGAACCTGCTTTGACACTCAGCCAAAGTCACTCAGCAAACACAAGGCCCCGCTGGTTTATTTTCTTTAGAGGCTATACCCTTCACTGTATTTAATATTATGTCTTCACACTTCTGAGAGTACGGACATCTAAAGACGGAGGATCGTTGCCACGCTGCTTGTCAACAACACAAGGCCATCGTAGTTTTTATTCTCTTCAAAGAGCCAGTGTTGTTGGGTCGATTTGCATAAAAGCAGCATGTTTTACATGGAGATCCATCTTGTCGAGTGGCTGAGTAAATCAAAGGGCAGGTTGGGACATCTGAGCCGAGGGCGTCTCAGCCATTTAAATGTATAGAATATAGAAAACCTTCATCAGACACGGGCCAGCGCCCCCAAAAGAGATTGGCCTTGTGGATGGCCCCTCATATAATCACCTGAGCATCGCGTTGGCACATAGGGATAGGACGAGCTGACCTAGACTCGGCCACTTTCCAACGTTCCACTGCCTCATAAATGTCAGAGCTGAACTTAATGAAGATAGGTTGAGTGGCTTTGAGGAGTCTCTTCCTCACATTAGCTTAAGCAAAATGCTGCGCTCCATAGGCGGAGGAGAGGGGAGGCACTTTGACCTTGAATGATGCAGTGATGTCCTCTTTCCAGCAGACGAACTGTGGATGAGATGGAAAATGTGAAGCTTCTCTGTCATCATCTGTAATGAGGTCATGTCTAAAGGTGATCTTTGATAATAAAAAGAGGGCTTTTATTTAAAAACATTTAAATTCATCTTCCACACCCGCTTTAGGGGCTTTTCACACCCTGTCAAATTAAAAAAATTGGACTCCCGTTTGGTTTCCTCATGGGTGCAACTCGGTTGGGCTGGTTGAACACAGTAATCACACTCGGTTGCAGACAAAAACAACCGCACCAGGATAATTTGAGGAGGTGGAGTCTGGTTCCAAACAAACTCTGGATTGGTCTGTTTCTGGTGCAAATGTGATCTGACTTTGGTCTATCGCTATTAACAGCTGTACTCTGCAAGTTTTAGCTAAACGGCTCCTGTAGCCAGGTGTGCTTTGTCCTATGGGATGTGGCAGAGCAGAGTAACAGCAGATAGTACCAGAGAAATGTCTCATGCAGCAGTATAGTCTTGTTGATGTTTCCTTGCAGAGCATTTGGCATTCTGCTGGTATGGTTTCCTTCTTATATTGCCCAGATAATTACCAGGATCATGAACAAATGCCAACTCTGTGTTTGTCTCGCAGAAAAGAGAGAAAAGTTAACATTCTCACGTAATTTGTAGTGATGCACTTTGGTTTGCTTGAATTTTTCTCTTTGTGAAAAGAAACTGAACCAAGTGGAAAACGCTCCATGTTTACAAAACCATCAAGTGATTTGTACCGGAACTAACGAACTAAAGGTGTGAAAACGCTCTTCGTATACCTACAGTGTTGGATCATGGACGCTTCCCTGTCAGATCTACTGTAGTGTGCTCGCACACATGCCTGTGTTTAGGTCCAATGCAGTTCTGGCTCGAACACAGAACCACAGACGCTCCGGCTAACAACCTAAAGTTTCCGATCTGTTGACACAGAACCAAACCAGTCTGATGCTCCGCTTGTGTTTTTGCAACATTTCGCGTTGTGAAACATGGAAATCAAGGTCATTATTTTAAAATACACACCTTATCCTTTTCTATTTCATCTCACCACTCATAAAAAATACTTAAGCAACATAAAAGCGAATGGTAACTTTACGAGATGAAGATGATTATGATGTCAAAATGACAAAAATTATTAACTTTTAAGGAAAGGAAAATTTAAAAAAAGTTAAAAACTAGCAAAGTGAAGCAAGAGTATAGTGAAAAAATCGATAAATGACTGTTCAGTATTGGTGTCTCTACTGTATGTAGAAATATTTTGGTGCATGATTTAAGGAGTAAAGAAGCAGATGAAACCCTGAAACAGACAGCGCCTCGCTCTGGTCTCTGGTTAGTTTCAGACAATGGGTTTGAGCAGCCTAACTTCCCAACCTTTTTCTCATGGAAATACCATATGCAGGCCTCCACCATGAGCTCATTCTCACAGGCCTCGCCAAGTCAGGCTCAAACACACACAAGCTGTCACTCCCACACAGCCAGTCATAGTGCACACCAACATACTGACGGGTCTGTCATAATTTTGTGTTGGCCATTTTCTCTCTGCCTGTCCCTTTTATAAACCATCTTTCAGACTGTTTAATGTTGTTGTACAAAATCCCCCTGACACTTATCCCGTTTTTTTTTATGTTTTAGAAGTTTTTTATTCCCAATTTTGTTGTGTGTGATATTACGGCCTGCAAATTTATCACAAACATTTTCTGATTTCTCAAATATGACAATTTATTTATGGTGTTATAAACTTAATACCTTTGGGATTTAGACTGTGTGATGACTATTATTCATACTTTTTCACCATTTACAAACATATAAAACAGTTGAAAAAGGTAATTAACAGATGAATCAATAATAAAAATAACAGTTCATTTTGATTGTAGATGATAATAGCTTGATATTGCCGAGTATCTGCAGACTTGTGTGTGTGTGTGTGCTCCGTCCCGTGCCGGCTGTCCTGACAGTGAGCTGTGTGATGATGTCCAGAAGCCGCTCGGCCGGCGTCTGCTCTGACATTTATGGTCCTATACCTCTTCATTAACACCACCTAACCAGCCTACAAGCCCGCCTGTCCGGCCCTCCTCTGATTCTGTGTGTGGCTGTGGAGGATAAATTGGTCTGTGTGTGTGTAAATGTGTGTGCGTGTGAGAGAGAGTGAGTGTGTTTATATGTATTACACATGTGCTTGAACACAAGTCGATGCATTTCCCTCCACAGTGCGGTGGGCTCTGAATTCATCTCTTTGTTTTCTTTTTGTTTAGACTTAGATCTTTGAATATTATACGATATGAGCTGGAGTGATGTGATTATATAAACTGAGAGGTATCAGACCTTTATGTTCTCTCTTTTACTCCGGGTGTAAGAAAATATCAATACACATTAGTTTAGATTTTTATTTAATAGTTTACATGCAAAGATTCATATCAGACATATTTTAAAAAAAAGTTTTGCTGTGATGTTTTTGAACACTTTAAGCAAACAGTGCTGTGTTCTGTTTATACTAGGTCTCACAATATATCGCCTTGTTTTCAGTATGACAATATATTCACAAATATTCAATAATAACCTCTGTATCATGACATGTATCATATTACCAGGTTACACAGCCTGAATTTTTACATCAAAGTTTTGTTTTTCAGGAGTTTAATTCTCTTGATTAGCTAAAAACACGCATCACTGTGTTGTTATTTGATTTCTTTTTGGGAAATGGTTTCTCAGATTCACGATGCCAGAATGTCTAAACATTTTAAAAGGATATAAATCTTCTTCTATTTAACTCAGCTCAATATCTTTTACAAAGGCCTTATTTTTACATTATGCAACCTCTATTTTCTTGTCAAATTCTATGGTAAAATAATGCAAGACTAACTAACTGATCTGTTTTCCTTCCCTTTCTTTCTCTTTGCTATTCCTTCCTCTCTCAGGCTGTGGAGTCTCAAATCAGGAGTTTCGGACAGACCCCCTGCCAGCTGCTCATCGAGCCACACCCACCCAGGAGCTCCGCCATGCAGGTGGTGAGTGATGCACACATACAATCAGATAATCACAAACTACATGAGCTGTGCTCCTTCAGTCTGAAAATACGACAGTAAAATATGGATCAGAAGCTGAGTGAGCTGCAGTGTGAAGCCCTGTGCTGCTGTTTGAATGCTGTCTCTGACATCTGGCGCGCTCTGATGTAAGCACTCTGCTTTGCTTCACAAAACCCTTCTTTTTAATTTTTGACTCACTCTTTTCAATCTCCATTTACCTCCTGTCTTCTCTTCAACCATCTTTAACTGTGGGAAAATAAAGTCTGGGGTCTGAAAGCATCTCCTCTCTCGTCATTAGAGAGGTGTGTGTGAGAGGGAAAGATCACAGGCGTTTGTGTGCGTGTGTGTTTAGTAAGAGGCATGCAGGGGAATGGCACAGCTTTGCACTGGAAACCTGGGTCCCAGCCAGATTTTCTACCTGAGCTGGAAGCCGAGGAGATCAGCGAAAGGAGGGCAGCGAACAGCAGCAGTGAAGTGGCGGCGTTTTAAGGGCCAAGGAGTGCAGCCAGTGTGCCTGTGTGTGATGGGCCGAGGCCCCACGAGTCCCTATTAGCGTGGTGTCCCTGTGGCGCTGACAGCTGGCTGTAGACCACCACCCTGCGCACACATGCACTCACAGACACAAACTCCAGGCTAAGGCTTTGAATCCGCCTCAGTCCTGCGCAAATTCCTCTGAAATGTTTTTATTTTCTCTGCAGCACATAGAGTTTTTAAACATAATATTCAGACGCCATTATTCAAACACATTTCCACCCCTCCGGTTCCCCTCAGAACGCGCTGTTCTCTTTGCTTTTACATGTTCACGCTCTTTACTTTCTCTCCATCCTCCCTCATGTGAGTGTGTTGTCAGAGTGTCGGCGTCTGCCCATGCTGGTGGTAATGATACTGTCAGAGCGTCTGGTTAGCTGTCAGACACACCGGATTTACTCAGGTCTGTTCCCGATGTTAACACTGATGTTCTTCTTCTTTACACGCAAGGAGGAAAATGGCTCTGAGCTCGAGCTGCTTAGTACAAACACTTTGTAAATGGCTCTGTATGAGCTGCTGTCTGATAGGTAACGGCTTTGTAGTCTGTCTCTACTGTACAGGAAGAGGAAGTATTTGACTATTTTACTTCAGTAAAAGTAGGAATACCACAGTGTCATAATACTCTGTTACAAATAAAAGTCTTGCATTTAAAATCTAACTGAAATTAGGTAAAAACACAGAAGTATTAGCAAACAATATACTTAAAGTACCAAAAGTAAAGGTCCACCAGCTTCAGAATCTGATCTCAACTATTATTGGATTATAATTATTGATTTATTCATGTGTACATCACTTTAATGTTGCAGTTTGAAAAGGTGGAGCTATTTTTTTTATACCTTAATACACAACTAAATACTGCCAAGAAGTAAAACTTTTGTAAGAAGACCTCGAGTAAAAAGTTTGATATGTGCTTCCATCATTTAGTGAAGTAGAAAGCAGCATTAAATGGAAAATCATCTGATGAATCTTGATAAATCTGTTCCTCTTCGAGGTTCTTTCCTTTCCCAGTTTTCCAGCTCTTGCCTTAACCTGACTCTTGTTCTGACCTGTGCTGCTGATATGCTGCTCACTGCTGTCCTGCTCAGGCTTCCTAACTGTCTCTCTGTCCTTCTTTTTCCTCCCTCTCCCTCTGTTTTCTCCTCGCTAACACCGCCCGCCGCTTCTTCTCTCCTCCTTTCTGTTTTGCCCGCTCCATGTCTCTGCACTTTTTCCGCCTCTCTTCCCCGCGTCCCGTTGTCCGTCCTGGGGCCCTGAACAGTATCTTCTCCTGCAGACCCCGCTGATGTTTACGGAGCAGATGCAGCAGGACGTTATCATGGTGCTGAAGTTCCCATCCAACTCTCCTGTGACCCACGTAGCGGCCAACACCCAGCCGGGTCTCACGTCACCCGCCATCATCACGGTCACCGCCAACCGGCTCTTTGCCGTCAACAAGTGGCACGGCCTGACAGGTTAGAGATCTCATATCTCGCACTTAAATAGTTGCATAAATGTGTTATCAAAAGGGTGCATTTAATGAATATATTTGTATGCAGCAGTGATTCTGCATCAGATTAATTCTCAGGGTTTTTTACACAGGTAAATACAATCTTTTCCTCCCACAGAATCATTCTTACATTTCCTCGGTTCATGTCTTTTCCCCATACTCTGCGTCTAATTTACCCGAGTCAGGAATTGACCCGTCTCGTCTCCACACGATGGACGTTGATTTGGGAGACAGTTGACTGCGTCTCCTGGATAGCAGTATCAAATGTGACACATGCAGCAGCCAGCGTTAGGTCTCACGTCCACCTCCATACATCAGCCTCTCACTTCACAAAACCTTATTTACTCAACATCCATCCCGCCCCTGGAAGAAACATTAAATTTGATATCTCTGAATTTATGAGGATGAAGACTGATCGGTTTCTGCAGAATACAGCCTCATCCATGCGCACCACAGACTGATTAACCTAATTGGTTTAGTGAGCTGGTATAATAAACAAGACGTGTGCTGTTCACAAGTAGTTTATTAATTGGGTGGGTTTACTGGAGTCTTCATGTTGCTGTAAGAGCAGATAAAAGATAAAAAATGGCCACATGTGCACATTGTAAACTATTTTTTAACAGGAAGATTGCAAACAATAAACATGAAGAAGGTTGAAACGACACTTTACTGCAGATTATTCTGCAGAAGCAGCTACGGACAATCAAATTCACATAGTTAATCAAGACTTTTGCTAAAATTAACATTAGATTTAACTTTTATATCTTTGTCTATTCATTTAAGCAATTTTTGGAGTGTTGATCTGACAAAATTAGCATTTTTTCAGTATTTTCTGACATTTTGGACTCTAAAAAGTGAATTACTTAATTACAAAAATAATTAGATTATTACATAATGAATATGATAGTTAGTTGCAGTCCTACTCAGACCACTTTCACAGTTTGCTATTTTTCTGTTTCCTTATATCTTTATAATCTCAGTATCTTTGATTTCTTTAGTTCTTGTCAGATGAAACCACCAAATTGAAGATGTCAGCTCCGGGAAACTTTTTTTCCTACTGTTTGCAGACATTACAGTCTGAACAATTAAGCACTAAATCCAAAAAAATGAAACGTTTCAGTCTGATCAATAATGAAAACTTAAAGGGCACTTAGAGAGCCCAGACCTGGTCAAAGCAATTCCTTATTTTGCAATGTCAGCAAAAGTGAAAAATAATTTGTTTATCAAGCCTGTGATTTGGATCTGCTCCCAAACTGAATGAGGTGTGTCTTGGATCGTCTTACACACTAACACCAAGATTCATAAAAATCAGGCCAGTAGTTCCTGTGTAACACTGCTGACAAACACACAAACTGAAAACATTACATCAAACTGTGTGAGCAGCAACCAAAAGACAAAGAAAATATGAATTCATGCTCTGCTTTTACAGTTGAATACACAGAAGTCTGTTAATATCTTATTTCCAATCAGTTTACTAAAACATTACAGCTGCTCAGTTAAGTTGACTTGGTTTGCAGCGTGTAGTTAACATAAAGAGTCATAATCTCTGTGGCCTTGGTCGCTCTTTGACATAATTCATGTGTAATTTGCAGGAGAACTCTGGGTCCAGCAGGTGACACTGTGGCTTTATGGTTATAATTTTCAGTGTGTTATAATGAACTGAAAGCCAGCATCTACTTCACAAGGCCACATGATTACAATATTAATCCAATCTGTCTTCTTCTCTGTCAGGTCATCAGAGCTCAACGGTGCAGGACCAGCAGTACCAACTTCCTGTGGAAATTGACCCTCTGATAGGTACGCTGTCATTCATGCCTGTAAAAGAGTCCACACACATGCGTGTTCTTTACACACTGTGAGCTTATATATGCATGAAATTATTTTTTTTCCTGTGCGGATTTGTATATGAATCCTGCTGGCATCTTTGTGACTCATGGCAGTCTGCGGCGCCGCGTCCCTGGACAGTAGATTAGAGTTGTTTCTCAGCCTCTGCCCCAGTTCACTCCTCATGATATAGGCCCTGCTCTCACACTAAACCATTTGCATGCAAATTGGAATGCAATGAGCTGTGGCCTAGGCCGGCATTTCATCATCAACTCCCCCTCTTTCTCCCTCTCCATCGTCCCTTCCCTCCCTCCCTTTCTGCATCCTCTTTGGTTTAATTTGAGCGGAGGGAAAGGACGCGTGTCAATGGAAATGAATATGAATGTGGTAATAATGTGTGATTGAGAATGCACGGCGGACGGCTGTCAGGACAATATGGGCGCCTCTCATCCTTCACGACTTGTTGATGAGCAGGAGAAGAGTGCCGAGCCACAGTGATGTATGGGATGCACTGGTGGAGCAGGGAGAGACGAGCCACTTCTATCTGCTCCCGCCTCCGCCGCTCTGCTGCAGCCTCACACTCTCACGCACATCTGCAAAGGGGGGCTGTTCTTTCTCTGTGAATGCTGTGGTCACTCGAAGTCTCACCGGACCATTTCCACACATTTTTTTCTTGACAACTGAAAATAACCAGGGTTTAGTCTCACATATTCATCTTTATCTGCATGCACAGTAAATCTCTCCTTCTCTGCCCCTCCACACAGGCAGAATAAAAGATCTTTTCTGTGCATCAGTTTTTTATACGAGAGCTGTAGTGGGTGTTTATTTGTCATTGAAAGCATACTTTTCAGTCTAATTTTATCCTATAAATCTTTAATATTTTTGTTTGCCTTCTCCCTTTTCACATTTTTGTCCTCATTTCTAACACTAAAGTGTAAACAATGTTCTAAATAATATATTTTTGTGTGTTTTGGGGGAGGTAGAGGGAATTTCTGTGCTTGTCAGTAATATATTTACACTGTTTGCATTCCAGCAGGAGTCTGAGCTAAACACAGTAAATTGCAGTTGAGTGTTGAGCCGACTGCGGCTTTGGGAAATGTTAAAAATGGGTTGAAATATTGGTTTCAGCGGGTATGCTGGACTTTCTCACTTTCAGTGTGAGACAATCTCCTCGGACACCTGTTCTCCACTGCTTTTGACCTCACCACACGAGAAATACTTCACACTGGACATCTCTCTCTAGAAAAGAAAAAAGATACCACTTACTGTAGAGAGAATGTCGATAAATTAGCTTCCTAACCAACCATTGGTTAAATTTCACAACGAGATGAGTTTGCGGTGTGTGTTCTGACAGTCATTACTCTTCCACTCTCACGGACGATGTGAAGTCCTGTAAACCCGACATCCACAATGTTTTATGTATTCTCTCACAAATCTTCGCACCGAAGCTAAAGTGGAGCTGCGTTTGAGTGCGAGCTCTTTGAAAAACGCTGATATATATAAACAGAAAACTGTGTCAGAGCATAGATTTAATATTTCTGTGTACATCTGTATGTGTAATGTTTTCATTTGCTCATTTTGTTTTTCATTCCTCTCCTCTTTTCTCCAGCCAGTAACGTTGGCAGTCATCGTCGTCAGATCTCAGACCTGCTTGATCAAAGCATTCAGATCAGCTCGCAGTGTTTCGTCATCACCGCCGACAACCGATTCATCCTCCTGTGCGGCTTTTGGGACAAGAGCTTCCGGGTTTACTCCACCGACTCAGGTACTGTATCATCACTTCCTCCCCTCAGCTCTTATTTAAAACTCGCCACATCATATGTTGTATCCCAGCCATTCTGAGCCATGCATGCGTTAGCTTATATCTAGATTTACAAGATATAAATGTTTACTTCATATTTAACTCTCTCGACAAACCTTATATCCCTGTATAATTTGGGTAGTCTTACCATACACATTCTGTCTCTTGGCTTCAGAATTTGCTTCAGAAACCTAAATGCAGATGTTAAATAATTGCAAATGTGTTTTACTTATGGATGGAACTGAAAACATTTACCAAAAAGCTGTTTAGTCTCTGGCACGTGACCTCATGATCCTCGAGTATTGGGGTGTATTTTTGTAAAATGTAACCTAATATCAAACCCTCAGAGTGGATGTTTCATTTCATTCAGTCTTCCTCTTTTCACCCTCAGGCCAAAGTGTCCACTCTGAACATAAGACATGTCATAATCACAGACTGCCAGGAAGTTTGATGAACACATTCATGCTATTAAAACCTCTTAATGTTAATAAACCCCATGGCCTTTCCTCTAGCACCATCCTCAGGACAAACTTCTCATTTGTATCTTCACTGCTAGTAAGAAAAAAACACTCATCAGTGTGTTTCTGATTTGGTCCAACACTCTTGTAACACTGCAGCCTCCACCAGCTGCTGGTTGACTTTAAATTCTCAGTACTGTAAACAACACAGTATACAGTCTCCACAGATGGTGTGCTTTAGTGCACTCTGCTGCATTTTGTGGAAATATTATACATTTAAACAATGACATGCTGCAGTAGGAGTCTCTGTGTTTTTGCCAGTTGAAGACGTCGTTACTGCCAGGAATTAATTGTAGCCTAATATCGTTAAAGTCGGTTGTAATAGTTCATATCATGCATCATATTTAGACACACAGACTGAACTCTGGCTGTTTTTATGCTTCTCTGATCCACACTGTCTAACAAATATCTATATATTGTATATATTTTATATCACTTTATTGCTGTCTTTTTATAATAACTCCCTGAATTAGAATTTTTCGAATTTGAATTGTTCACACTTTATATTGCAACTTCTGTGCTGCAGTTTCTCTCGGGATAATCATTTTAAACAAGTTTTATCTCATCTCTCAGTTGTAGCACAAGTTCAGTGATTTTTTATAGCATAGTAACTGTAAATTATGGGGTAAATCTGTTGCATTAATAACATTTACCTCAGTTTACACAATGTATTTTTTAAATGTTGTTTATCTTAATATTCACCTAACCTGATAATACTGAGCACTGCATATACCTCACTACCACTGACTTGCTACATATTCTTGCATACACACATGCAGTGCAGACATTTTTACACACACAGACACACACACATATGCACACACAGACGCCATCAGGTCAGGGGTCCTAAATGAAACTGTCTGAAGCTTCATCTCTGCACCCCGCTCCTCAGCTCCTCTCCCGATACCCCATTCAGAATCCTACACACATCTATACAACCGACTCCGATTCAATTTCTATAGGCCAGGGCCTCCCTGTCTGCAATCGGGGAGGGAGGGAAGGAGGGATGGGAGCACAGAGATAGCTCTATTGTGCGACTGCCACCGGGGTGTGTGACTGGAACGTGAACACAGTTTAATCGCACACGCTCAACAGCTGCCACCGAGGTCCCCAAAGCCCCCAGGTTAAAGAACTGAGGGATTTTATCAATTACAAGACTTGATTGGAACACGTGCACAAAACACATAGCCTCATACGCCTGCGTGCACACACATCCAATTTCATTTGTGCATGCAAGTGTGTGTGTCCACGAGCAGCACAAGAGCGTGTTCAATATGAGCTGCATGGTAGCCATTACTGCTGCGGCCATCATTACTTATTTTCAGTGTTTATAAAGACGTCAAACATTTTCCATCTTTGATGTCTCTGTTCTTCTTTGAAAGTTTAGTCAGTGACCCGCCCGCTTCATAACAGCCCTCGTGTTTGCAGTGAGATACAGCTTAATTATCCGACGGACAGTGATTCTGACACTCGGGCAGAAATGTCATGTGTTGCAAACTATCCAGTGTTTGACTGCAGAGGTCACACTATGAGGAGCGTAATGAGTATTAGACAGCTAGACGGTGGAGCTGTGGTCTGGAAATCTGACAGCAATTAGCCTCTTTATATATACACATGCAGCGCACTGCATGAGCACAGGCACACACACTCACACACACAGAGTTGGAACAAATATTTATTCTTGTCTGGGAATTAGAAGATGTCTGATCTTGTCGAGCTACTAGCCAACAGACAGATGATCAACAAACACGCAGCGGGAGCTCCGGAGAACTAGCAATAAATTCTTAACCAGTTTTTGTTCTCAAACGAACAATACGTAATATTCTTCCCCCAGAGGGTCTCAAAACAAAAATTAAAGACAGAGCTCGTAATGTCGTAAAGCATGGGATCATGGGAGTTGTTGTCTTCATCATTGCAGTCCAGTTCTCCCAGTTAGGATTCCTGCAATGTTCATTATTTAGTTTTTTTAACTGAAAGCTGAATTATCCGCAGAGGTCTCCTCCTCTCCAAAACAAACAGACCCAGTGATTAAAAACAATAAAATCACTGACAGCTCCATGTTAAAAAATGAGTGTTTTTCCATAGCTGTTTGTCAGACAGCTGGCACTAACAGACAGTCAGGAAGTTTTATTGGGAGCCGAATTATCCTCAGAAGTCTCCTCCTCTCCAAAACAAACAGATCAGCTGATTAAAACTCGTTAAAATACAAAATAAAGCGGATTCATGTTAAAAATCTGTGTTTTTCTGATGCTATTCTGCATAAAAAAGATATCCTAGAAAGGCTGCAAGTCACTGTTCTTAATGCTTCAGCTTGTTTTTCTGATAATTTAAGATCCAGATGTCTGATGACTAAAATATTTCATATGGTTAGAAATAATGGTCTAAGTCCAAACTTTTGCCTGAATCATTTATTCATTATTTGGTTCAGTCTTTTGTGTTTTCTGAAAAAAACAAAAAATGACTTGGAACATTATTTTAAGAGGGTGTCGAAATGATAAAAAGTGTGTTATGAAATTTGCCCTCAAAAATAAAAGTTAATAGAAATGACAGAAATGACAGATTTCTCTCAGTTTGCAAATGTTTTAAACATTCGGAATAACTGAACAATTTGCTGAAAAGTTACATATGATACCTTTAGAGAAAAATTATATAAAACATGCACATCTTATATTGTACAAATCATCTTGTTTACAGAAGAATTAAATCTGATTCTTGTGTATTTCTTTACTTTTGCAGGCAAACTGACTCAGATCGTGTTTGGGCACCGTGACGTGGTGACGTGTCTGGCTCGCTCCGAGTCGTACATCGGGGGAGACTGCTACGTCCTGTCAGGCTCCAGGGACGCCACCCTGCTGCTGTGGTACTGGAACGGGAAGCACAACAGCATTGGAGAGAGCCCAGGCAGTAAGTACACAGGCAACCCAGCCTGATATGTGAGCACACACACACACACACACACACACACTCACGGGTATTCTCCGAGTGCTCTCCCTCCCAGACAGTTGTGACTGTGTGATTTACGGCCTCCCTCTGTAAAGTAACAACTAGTTTCGTCTGACCAGGCCAGGCCTCCTGCATACAGATTGGATTTCGCAGCACTGTTGCAGCAGGAACAGCTTTCGATAATGTGTTTGAGATTGTGTGTGAGTTTCTGTGAGACCAGATATGGTGTGTGTGTGTGTGAGAGAGAGAGAGAGAATCTGTCTTTAATGTGAGTGAAAGTGAGGGCCACTTAGAGACGTTAAATGTGATGTTGGGGGTCGTCGGCCAGCACATGAAAGTTCACCACCATCCGAGGGCCACGGGGTCACACCAGTCGATAAAAGTGAAAAATGTCATGGGCCTCTCTTACGTTACCATAACATATGGCATTAGCCATGATCAAAGCGTCGCGCACACATTGCTCAGCCCTGAGCCTGCTCGGTGCTAATTTGGTCGGCTTAGATTGGCGTACATGTTGTTAAGTGATCCATTACAAATGGGCTGAAATTTATGACAAATTGCGATTTGGTTAATAAGCCACATTGGTTTTTGATTTGGGAGACAGCGTGGACGATTGTTTGTCACTTACCTCATATTCACTGATGTGGGATGTTGGAATAAAGGAAAATATTTTCTTTCTCCCACAAGTTACTTCACAGGGATTTTCAGACTCCATATAAAGAAAGGATAAATGATTCTGCATTTCCACTCTCTGCTCTTAATTTATGTCATGTTTTTCTCTTTTTGATCCCTTTATTTTTCCCAACAGAGAACATAACAAGTTCAAACAAAGGTTCAAAAAGTAGGGGAGCTTTACGTTAATGGGACTGAGATGAACATGTTATTGTATTGGCTGATGCTTCAGCAACACTGGCTTTATTTTAATCATTAACATTTCCTTAGAATAGATCAGTGCATGAGCGGAGGATTTAGATTAACTAACACAAATAATCTGATATTTTTAGAATCTTTCTTTTAAAAGAAAATCTATAAAATGTTTGTCTTCTTTGTGCAGCACTTTGTATTGAGCACACTGAGTGGCTACTAAACAGTGCAGGAAACAGTAATGGCCGCTCTAAAATTAGACAACGGATGACTCAGTGTTTCAGGTACATATATAGATAAAACTCTGACACAATTAAACATTATCTATAGATCTGATTTTTGCAATTCAGCCCTCTGCCATTTGTAATTATTTGGATTCTTCATCGGTGAAAAAAACACATCTCTGCTCTTACTTTTCTCAGAAAAGAACATAAGTAAGTATAACAACATGACAAAATAGAGACACTTTACAACGACTGGACATGCAGTGTAGATTTTCTTTTATTAGCTGACTTTTATTAGCTGACGCAGCAAAACTGTGACTTCTTTAGAGTCTTATTTTAATCATCCTTTAAGTAGAGAATTGGAGTTTCCTTATGGGAGCACAGAGCACGCTGTGAGGTTACATGAGGATTTAGATTAACTAACAAATTCTGATACCTTTGCTGTACTTCATGTCTGAAGTATAACAATTTAGCAGCATATTTTTAAAGAATTGACTGCGTTTTAAATGTTTTTTTGGCATTCCTAGAGGGGTTCTGCATGTACATACCAATGCATGTGCTGTACATCTTCTT
>CAFUXE010000689.1:13508-23844 GCA_903364295.1 Serranus cabrilla
GAAGCTGCTGCAAAGCCTTTCTTGTCTAAGAGCCTCTGTAAAGGCTTGTCTTTAACAGGGATGTTTAGTCGGTACGAATCATCTACGTGTATTGTATTGTATGACATCTTGTTGATGGAACAATTGAAAATAAAGACTAATGGACTGAGAAAAATAAGAAATTGCCCTCCCTGCTCTCTCAAAAACTTCACACCACCCTCCCCCTTTTCTCCCCCCACTGCTGCCAATCATTCCTAAAGTCCCTTTAATTTTACCTTCTCTGCCAGGCTGCTCAAACTTTGACCCTTGTTATTTTGTTGTCCGATCAAACTGTGATAAGAGGAATGTTTACAGTCCACCGGGTTCAAGGTTTGCCTAAAATTGAAACTGAACTGTGATCAACAAATTATTTATTCAGCTTGAATACACCATTTGCACTGAAAGGAAAAACTGCATTTAATTAAATATTCCAAAAGACCTAAAACACCTTTTCTTACATTACTAATGCAGTCAAAAATATTTCATCATCTGTGGTAGGTAACATAGTAAATATGACAGGCGCTTCCTTGCAGATTTGCTCACCTTGCCTTTATGCCCCATTAAAGCATTTTACATATTACAGAAAGGGCAAAGGGCTTTAAAAAAGAAAAGGACAAAAAAAATCTCAAAGAAAACCCCCACCGTCTAATATATAGATCAAAACTGAACCAGTAAAATTGTGCAGTTGTTTTGAATGGATCTGTACCAGAAGATGGCAGCAGAGTAAAGAGAGAGACAGAGAGGACTGAAACTGACCTCCACATTGGAAGCCTGCAAATATCTTAAAAAATCAACATGAGGGATAAAAGGTAGTACACACAAATGTAACTATAAAAGAAAAGCACAACAAGTCCCTTTAAGTAATTGCATTTGTGTATTTTATCACAGCTGGCCCTGTGGGAATTAAACTGCACATCTTTTAGATTCACAATGAGTGTTCACCGTTTTACATTCAGGGCAGTGAAAGAAAATAATGCAGCCTTTGATGCGTGAAAGCTGTGTTTCACTTCTATCAGATCTTGAATGTTGTGGGCCTCTTGGTTTTTTTCATCCTGTTGCTGCTTTATGTTTTAATTTGACCTTGATTGACCCTCAACGCACAACCACTAAGATGACATCTGTTCACGACATAACCTGACTCAAGATGATTAAGAAGGTAATATTCTGTCTTCTGATAGTTTCACTTTTATTTTCTGTTAAACTGAAACTTATAAATCGACAAAGTAGGTTCCTGAATATTATCACTTTTTAACATGTATTTTTTTTCTCCTACTTCTATGACACTTTGCCAAGGAGCAATGGACCAAATATTATTTGATTAAAACTAAAAATTATACCAAATAGGAAAATGTATGTTTTTAATTGATATAATTCTATTTTTATATGATATTTATCTGCCTCTTAAAATGTTTGGAGAACATTTCAGATACCACAGAAGGAAGTTAGAGCAGAAGTTGGAAAGTCTTTTTATGTTTTGGAAATGCAATGCAGTTTTTTAAATGTATTGCATTGCAGGTTAAAACTATATTCTAGCCAGAGGACTGAAACCGTGCTCTTTGTCTTTATATACCACACGCCATAGTGATGAATCATGTGTTTTCATGACATGAAATGTCAAAACCAAACTGCAGTTGCTGTTATGTGTGCAGACTTGGTTCATTTCCACTTTGGTGGTAAACTGAAAAGCCAACATGATGATTGACCAATCAGCTTATTTCACACTGTTCCCTCCCATTTGATGGTCACATTCAGCCGAATCATCCAGCAGTAGAATCTGAACAAACTTTTGTCTCAAGTGGATTTACCAGAAAATGCTGATTGTAATTTACATTGCTCTTCTGTTCCCAATTGGGCGTAAGTATGCGGACAAAAATCTGTTTCACTTCTGTTATGTTTCAATTATTGTCGCCTTCTTATGGTGAGTTTGGTGTTAGGATAACGCAGCACATTCAATTTGTTTCTCAGGATGCTCAGACGACCAAAGCTTTGTGACAAAGACGGTTTGTGTTGGAGAAGATGTGACTCTTACATGTGACCGCAGCTCTCAGTTGTCAGGAGTCTTATTTTGGAGAAGAGTTGTTGCTGGAAACTTCCCTGACATCTTGGGAGTGACTTATACTTTTGATAATGGCGCTGTCGTTAATAAGACTCCTCGCATTTCAGCAAAAAAAGAGCCTGGAACCTTTGTTCTACATATTACCAAAACAGAGCTGAGTGATTCGGCGTTTTACTACTGTGAACAAGTGGTTGAACTACAAACAACATCTCTGAATAAAACCTTCCTGAAAGTCAAAGGTAAATGAAGCTGATACCCAACAGCCCCTTTCTAACATCAAAATTTTCCAACATTTTTTTTAACTATGTGCTATTGTCTCTTAGATTAAATACTATAATTTCCTCATTATTGCAGAACTAGAACCTGATGTCACTGCCGTCACTCAAGACTCTCACTCTGATCCGGTCCATCCAGCAGACTCGGTGTCTCTGCAGTGTTCAGTCCTCTCTGACTCCAAGAACAAAACCTGTCCAGGAGGACACAGTGTGTTCTGGTTCAGAGCCGGATCAGATGAATCTCACCCTGGAGTCATTTACGCCCATGGAAACAGTGATGAGAGATGTGAAAGGAGTCCTGATGTGGGATCTCCACAGACATGTGTTTACAACTATTCAAAGAGCGTCAGCTCCTCTGATGCTGGGACGTATTACTGTGCTGTGGCCACATGTGGAAAAATATTATTTGGAAATGGAACAAAACTGGACTTTGAAGGTAACCATCATTATTGAATCCATTAGACAAGCCAAATCTTGAAAGGCCAGCTTCAAATGCTTATCTATAATCTTACCAAGAGACAAATTAAAAAATGACATCTTCTGAACTTTTTGTATTTGTTTTAATATTTCAGCCTCCACCAGTCCATTCCAAGATTGTCAGAGGGCCAGAACAGTTCTGTGGCTGCTGAGTGCTGCTTTGGCTATAAGTTTGATTGTTATAGCCTTACTGTTATACACCATCAAGACAAACAAGTGCAGTTGCTGTAATGGTAATTAAACATCATCTTTTATGTAGTTATTTTTACACAATACGCCTTAGTGCCATGTTTCTTGGTCAATCTATTGTTCATTTTCTAAATAAAATCTTGTCCATCCTTGCTGCTGATTTTCCTTCATGGTTTGTCATGTTGTAATCCAGCTGCTGGTCTGCAAACAAATGCTGCAACAACCACTGGTGATCAACAAAGTCAGCAAGTGAGTCATTTTAAATATAAGATGCTAACTTGGTACATTTATGTTGATATCGCTCATTTAATCATGTTTTTCCATTTATTTCTACAGACGGATGAAGACTCATTGGTTTATGCTGTGCCAAACTTTATCAGAGGGAACCCTGGCAGAAGTTTAAAGAAAGATGGAAATTCAGTGGAGGGAGAGAGCATCTACAGTAATGTCAGGGTTTGGGGACAGGAACAGCAACATATACCCTGAAGGTGCTAATAGATGTTTGGTTAATAGTTGTATTTTGCACCATATGGCAGATATTTAGCAGCATAATAGGTCATGCCGTATGGCAAATGCCTTCTATAGAGTGACATAAGATGTGAGCTACTGCTTATATTTTTGAATAGATCTTAATAGATTTTGACTTTTTTAAACTCCTCTCTATTTTACAGTTTAAGTGATTATAGACATATATGATAGGCCCATTGAGGACTTTTTTTTTTTTTTTACAAGGTTAGTGTAAAAGAGCATCTGTCTTTTTTACTAGAAAGTTTAAGCTCTTGTGTGTAGAATTTATATTTCAGCTTTTTGTGTCACAAATGTCAGTATGACAAATAACTGATAAATGTGATCAGACCCAATTCGAGTTATTGTACGTTATACCTCTACTTCACTACATTTCAGAGGCAAATGTTGTACTTTTTACTCCAACACAAAGTATATTTCAACTTAAAATGGCTCCACCTTTGCCTGCTGCAATATTTTGTTAAAATGCATTTTACGGGTTTAAAGCCAAAATAAGTGTAAACAAACATACATACATTACATTTTTAAAAAGTATGAAAGAAATAATTTACAAGAGATGCATTCTGAATAATTAATTACTGAGGTGAAAGAACTGCGTTTTAGGCTACAAAAGGTTGGTTAAAGTTGGGAAAAGTTCATGGTTAGGTTGAAAAAGAACCATCGTTGTTGGGAGGAAACAGGACAGAGAAACATAACTCTTCTTTTAAAAATCATTCTATGGCCATCCACAGACCCCAGTAGTCACTTTATTTTCTGCTTTAACTACAACATGGTACTTTTGCCTGTCAAGATTTGCCAAACCACAAGAGGGCACTTGTAAGAAATGACTAATACTTACAGAGAACGTATAAACGTTTGAAAAAATGACGTTGTGTCCCTTTCAGTCCAGTTTAGTTAAGCTGGTTAGAACACTGTCATAAAACTCTGCTGCAGGGAAAACAACAGCACTACAGTCAGATTGTCTGAATAGGTGTGGCAGTTCTCTTCCGAGGGTAATCTAATGCAGGTTGTGTGTTCCGTAGTCAAAATGGTTCAACCACAGGGTCATGAGGTGGTGAATGTGTGACCTTTGGCACAAGAAGTAAACTAATCCGACTGATGTAATAAGTCTGTTGCTCGTGGTTTCTTAAGGTGGCTAGATTTGGGGACATGATGGTGACATTTAGTGTCACCTCCAATTCTCAGAAAGTGAAAATGCTTTCAAACAAAGTTGTGTTTTTTTTACACGTGTCCTACTTTCTGTATACAACCATTTCCTAACTGAACTTGTAGTTGAAAATACTGAAGTGAAAGTGCCCTGAAAGTGGACCAGGAGCAGACGTGAACAAAAGGCAGCAAAACTAAATCTTCTTTCATGAGGGAACTAAATAGCAGGTCTCTTCCTGATCTTTGCTATAAAAACTAACTTAAGAGGAGAAATAGCTTTTGATAGCTTAATTCTGTACAAACGTACTGCAGTTTGGCATTTTCCTCTTCTATTCAAACAGACCACAAAAGTCTTCAAGTTTCATGTGACAGGAAATGTGCTTTTGAAGCCTCCCTCCCAGTCTGACCAATCACCATCATCTTATATCATCACCTTTTGCTCCTCGACAAACCAACAAAGGTCAGAGCAAGAGACAACATCAGGATGATCCTTTTATGCATCACACTGCTTCTTCTCCATCGTGGATGTAAGTGCTATTTAAATCTGCCTAAACAAAGTTTTGTGTTTTGCTGAGTGAAAAGTTTAAAACATTTTATTTTACTTATTGATAGTACGTGAACAGCTGAAGTGAAACTTACTTTATATTTTTTAGCTGTAGTTTCATAAATAAATTCTACCATACCATATAATACATGTAAATTCTGATTATTATGTAATAATTATTATAAACTGTCCATTGTCTTTTAATTCAGGTGCACTGATGTCAGTGACCACAGCTCATCTCGGTGAATCTGCATCCTTCACATGTCTTTTCACTGATTCGGGGTATAGCAACACCCGAGTCAAGTGGTACAAACAGAGTATTGGTGATTCTCTTAGATTGATTATTACACTGATGAAGGGCACTTCAAGCCCCTCGTTTGAAAAAGGGTTTTCTTCCTCACGATTTGGTGCAAATCATAGCAATACCATGAGCACTCTGACCATTATGAAGACAACCGAAGAAGATGAGGCAATGTATCACTGTGCAGTCACGACCTGGAGTAAGGACCACTGGAGTGGCAAATATCTGTCTTTGAAAGGTAATAAATGTCTCTATTATCAGGAATATGTGGAACTGCAAATATCAGATTTGTTTGGTTTTGTAAGGTTTTGTTCTTTTACAGGTTTAATGTTTATTATGACATTTTAGATGGATGGTCCATCCCTGCATTTTAAATAACAATCGTTTTTGACAAATTCCACTCTTTTGTATTTTTGCAGGGACCACTCAGACATCCAGGGATTATACTGTTGTTCAGTGGCCGTCAGTTACTGATCCAGTTCATCCAGGAGACTCCGTCACTCTCCAGTGTTCACTCTTCTCCGTCTCTGAGAAGAAGTCCTGTACGGATGATCACAGCGTGTACTGGTTTGGAGTCCGATCAGATAAATCTCAACCAAATGTCATCTACACAGAGGGAAGAGAACACGAGGAGTGTGACATGAGATCTGACACTCAGAAAAGTTGTGTTTATCGCTTTTCCAAGAACGTCAGCTCCTCTGACGCCGGGATTTATTACTGTGCTGTGGCCACATGTGGAGAGATATTGTTCGGAAATGGAACAGACCTGAACATTGAAGGTAACTGATTCTTATTAACTTATTAAGTACTTTTAAGTTTGGAAAAATCCTATTCCTCACAGTTTGACAGTGCGACTGTATTAAATATCACCTTGTTTTTGTCTTTATGGCGGTACCATTACATTAAATGGAAATATTTAAGATTTCTTGGGCTATTATTTCACACATCTTGCCCAAACGCCTAGAATCATAGTTGTCTCCTATCTCAATGATAGGAAGGATAGATAATGAAGTTCTGTGGCCGTGATCAATATTTTGCTGTACATCGTAAGTTTTATGAACAAGCCGATGGAAGGCCAGTGTGGTTTAATCGTTTGAAAAGGATCTCTTTTTTTTTTTTATCAAGTATTGATTACTCTTGGGAATTGAATTTTTCCTCTTTACTTATCGTGTGTTCCTTTTCATGTTTCAGGACCTGGCATGTGGCTCTTTGGTGTACAGGAGGACAATGTATTTCTGCTCCTGCTCTCTGTTGCTTTGGCTATGTGTGTGATTGTTATAGCCGTCCTCACTTATACGATTCAGAAAAACAAGTGTGATCAATGCAATGATAAAGGTATAGTAACCACACTACATCACACATTATAAAGTCCTATATCATTTGTTTTGTGACATACCTTGTACATCCTAATTTATGTCTATTTTCCCTTTCTAATTCTACAATGTAGCTGCTGTTTCCCTACAAGAGACTATTGCAAAGAGGAATTTAAAGGTAAGATCAACGACAAAAAAGGAGACATTCCTCACTCAAAATACGACCCAGTGAGTCATTTGATCCAGTTTATTACGGTTTACGTTTTTAGTTGGCGGCACCCCTGGGGCCGCTAGTAATGATGGAGGAGGCAAAGGTGGAAGTGATGATTATTTGATCATTGTTTAGCTCAACCATCTTTTCCTAAGCCTAAACATGTACTTTTCCCTCACCACACCACAAAACTGCAAGGTTAATCACTTGTTTAAAACAGCAACAATTACCCTTAAATTTAAGGAGCCGTTGATTTTTTTGCCCCCAATACGCATGCTTTTTTTAGGAAACACTCCTATGTGTTGTATTTGATGGTAGGAACAAGCAGTCTGTGTGGTCGTAATTTTGGAGGAATTGTTGCAAAAAAAAGTGCACCTTGATTGGTATTTGTCAACTCAAATAATTTACTTTTCAAATTTCCTCAGAGAGACGAAGACACATGGATGTATTCTGTCGTCGTCTTTACCAGAATAAAAGACGGTAGCGGTGGAAGGAGAAATGCAAAAGCGTCAGAAAGAGAGAGGATCTACGCTGCTGTCAAGGCTTTTGGTTTGGATTAGAAAGTTAACTGGACTGTTTGAGAGTTGATGTCATTCAGTTTAAAGCTAAAGGCTGTTTTAATATGGGGCTGTTGGTGTTGTGGGTACGATCCATGTCTTGATTTAAAGATTTGTTGTCATGCTAGCATGTAAAAGTAGTTGATTGATTTAAAACAATGCATTTTGTTCCATTTATGTATGTTGGACTTAAAATGTTGTGCAACTATGTTAAGCACAGTTTAAATAAAAGTCTTAACTGTTCTCTATCTATGGATGCTGCTGTCATGCTGATATTTTGCTTTCATGCAGATTTCCTATCTGTCTCAACTGATTTTTTTTTCAGCATTTCCTTCTGAAAACATACATAAACATACCGTTCGAAATTTTGCATTTTAACAAAATATTGCAGCAGGCAAAGGTGGAGCCATTTTAAGTATATAAATATACCTTGTGTTGGAGTAAAAAGTACAACATTTGCCTCTGAAATGTAGTGAAGTAGAGGTATAAAGTACAATAACTCGAATTGGGTCTGATCACATTTATCAGTTATTTGTCATACTGACATTTGTGACACATTTAATACATCCTTTTTTGTGTTTTTCCAGCAATTTATACTGGTTAATACAATTAACAATTAAAACAAGTTAGACAATATTAATTAACTAATAAATAACTAATTCAGTTCACACTCATTTTACGTGGTAAGTGTTTTTTTTTTTTAATCAAAATCTGCATTATTATCATTATGATGAAAGTGGGATAAATTGGGACACATGTTAGGTAGCAAATTCCAAATAAGGTGGGACATTTTGTTTTTGTAAATACGCTCCACATAGTGTCTTTTGTTATCAGGGTTGTACAGCAATTAACAATACAGAAAACAGAAAACTAGTAAAATAACGGCAAATTTATTTAGTTCTCTTATTTCCCTAAAACACTGAAATGAACCATAAAACAATCATTTTATATGCAGATGATACAGTTCACACATCAACATCTCAACCCCCACACAGTGACGGACAGCTGCCGTCCGTTTTAGAAATGGATATTGGAGCTACAAAGAAGAGTAACACAGGAGATCATGTATTCCGTTTCTTTTTGTATTGTTTGAAAAATACTGTTTCAGAGGAGACTGACTGGAAAGTATTCTTGTTGCAGAGCACCTAATGAAGGAGTTCTGCATTGGTGTCTTACACAACAAGCAAAGCCACATGTAGAAGCTACACTGATACACAGCATTTGTGGTGGGCTATTTCTCTGCCTTTGACCGACCACCAAGGCTGTTTACTCAGAACAGGCCTGACTTTGGGCTTCCGCAGGATATGCAGTGAGGTTAGAGGTGCAAGAAGGGAAGTGCTTTTAATTTAACCAGTGACCTTATTCTTTTAGTTCTATGTGCTTGCATGATTTAAAATTCAGTCACTTTCTAAAAATTCTGTTTGCATGCTATTTGCTTTCTGCCAAATGTATCTGTTTATTTACTACCCATGTTCTATTTCAATTCAGTCTTCTTCTACAGTGCCATTACGAACAAGGTACAGAAGTCAAGTAACGCTTTCCACTTTTGATGTCACATTAAACAGAAATCTGTACGTTGGCTTTACAATGTGATGCACACTGGAACATATTTTAAAGGAATAGTCTGATGTTTTTCTTGCTCTCTTCCAACACCATTCTCATGTCTGTGCGTTTAATCTGGAGCTGGAATGGGGAGGCAGTTAGCTTAGCATAAGACTAGAAATGGGCGGAAACTGCTAGCCTGGCTCTCTCAAAAGTTTTATGAAGTAAACCTCCTAACACAAAGAAAGAAAATACTTGTGGTTTTATAGAAAGTTTGCGCTGTTTCAGCATGAATCTGACTTTAATGTTCTTTAAAATGGTAAATGACATATTTTAAACAAATACATTTATTAGTGAATGATGTAACACTTTGCCACAGAGCTTCCTGATTGACCAGATTTTTAAAAAATGATACGTCTTTAAAAGTCCCACTTGCTCAGTTTGTATGATGAAACAAACTTTTTACTTTTATGTGCAAATAAAACTATTAGATTTTCTCAAAGCTGACAGTGAAAGTTTTCTGATGTTATGCTTTTTCAACATATATAGTGCATTCGATCAGCTGATTAGCCACTGTTTCCCATAATACCCTTCTCCTTGTAAACCTGCAGAAATAAACACTCTGCTGCTCTCGTGGGCAGTGTGGTTTTAAACTGTTAACATGGGCGCAATGATGAAAAGCAAGAGGGTGCACAGTGTGGAAGGTGGTGGTCTTGGCGTTACTGTTGCTGCTGTCTCTTTTTTCTTCTTCCTGCTTCTCTGTGACAGAGAATTCCAGTTCAGTGCCTCTGCATCACCATCCTAAAAGATAACAGTTTTTAACAGATGTTTATGAATGAACAGATCCTTCTGTTATGTATTCCATCTCTACCATTTATCAAACCTACCTTCAGTTTCTTGAGAAAATAAGGATGGCGATCACGATCACACAGAGAGCCAGCAATGACCCGAGGATGATGACAATTGGGTCCCGTTGCTCTTCTGGAAATGTAAAAAATATCAGCAGACATTTAAATCTTTACTTCTTTTACTTTACCTCATGACGTTTATGTGACCTTATGGTGAAAGGCTTGAATTCTGCAGAAGATATTCAGTTTATAAAAAGCATGAAATAGTCGGGATATTTATTTGATTTGATAAGCATTGAGTTCAGACCTCTAGATTTATTTAACTATTTTTCAG
>CAFUXE010000689.1:23905-51510 GCA_903364295.1 Serranus cabrilla
GGCCATATGTTCTATCAGTTATATTAAAATTATTCTTACTACAGTAATACATTTCTGTATATGGCTCACTAAACATCATTAAAACATGTTAATTAGGCCAAGAAACCAGATTATCCGCCTTTTCATTTGGAGGAAAAACAACCTGTGTGTAACCTGTAATGTTGCTTTTAAGTCCTCATCAGATAAAAAAAATAATGTTTAGGTATAAATACTAATCATTAACTTTCCTTTTCTCTTCCAGATAAGTTTGCCCGCCTGGTGGTTTGTTTGCAACCTGCTGGATCATCTGACCAATCATGTTTGACCCATATTAGTGATGTCATCACATCCCGATATCTCAGCAGTTTCTATGGTGAGTACCAAGTTTTCTGAACTGATGGAAGCGCATTTACAAAAACTGTCAAATAAGACAGTTTCTTTGCCAGTTATGTACGATACATTTATGAAAAAGAAATAGGATTATGTTAATACAGATGGAAAAACATACTTTTCTCCGCTTTAGTTCCTCCATCAAACAGGATCTGTCCACATCTGACCACAGCGCAGTAGTTATTCCCAGCATCAGAGGGGTCTCTGTGTTCACCTGCACAGTCTTCTCTGTTTGCTTTGTTTTTGGAGAGAAGGGAACACCGGAGGCTCACTGAGTCGCCCGGCTGCACCGACTCAATCTCAGAACTTTGTTTCACATAGAAAGATTTCTGCTGATTTGATTTCTGCTGATTTTTATGATCTGTGTGATTCACAAAAAAATATGACTTAACTCAAGGGTGTTTAAGGTATTGCAGCAAAAAATGGCAAAACTAAGATGAAATTACTTTACCATTCACAGACAGAAAGGTGCCGTTAAGAAATTTCATGGTGTATGCCGATCCTGCCTGACAGAAATACGTCGCTTCATCTTCTTTGCTCACATTTCTGATGTTAAGAACACAATGAGTGGCCTTTTTTTCCAATGTGAATCTTGAGTTTTTGAATTGTCCTAGAAGGGTTATTTTACCAAAGGTTCCTGCTGCAACTGTCTGGAGCATATATCCACACTTCAGCTTATACCAGTAAAACAAAGCGGCTTCATCCCCAAGAGCTGAACATGACAGAGTCAAACTGTCTCCAAGTTCAACCTCAGTCAAAGGGAGCTGCTGGGGAAACTCTGACGTCTGAATCAGAGCTGAAGAGAAGAGGCAACAGCAATGTAAACAATTACACACAAATAGTTTTCTAAACTTTTGTTCGGCCTAATTTGTTTAGGCTATATTTTTTGTAAAAGCTTCTTAAAGTATAGGAAATGTACTCACACACTCTACACAGAAAAATCAGGGCAGTCAGTCTTCTGATCATTGTGGCAAACAGCTCCGCTCTTGCACAACTGATGTCTTCACAACAAAATGAGAGATGCAGTTCTGGCTCACCGGATGTAGACTACCGGTACAAGCCTGCCATTGGCCTAATATTTTACGCAGCGCTCTCCCTCCCTTTACAGTAGCTCCACTGTCTATTTTGCAGGATCACCTCTGCTGCATCCTGAGTCACCCAACAAACCTGCGATTGGTTTTATAAAAAAACAGAACTTTTTTTCCTACTATGGTAGAATGATAAGGGCTCCAGAATCAAAAACAAGTCTTAAAGCATGCATTAGTCTATATGGCACTGTTCCCTTTTTCTTCATTTTAATGTCACCCTGCAGGTATATTTATCATGTTTTCTTATTTAATGCACATCCTTCTTTGCATTATCTTTACCAGAAGGGCACCCTTTGAGTCATTTTATCGTGTGATATCGATCATAGCAGCATCTAAGAGGCGTTTTTTACAACATGGGGCACCGAGCAGAGTGGTTCCTGTCCCAGTGATTGGCTGAAAGCAGACAATTAAAGCATAGCATGTACATTTTCCCTACTCTTTATCCCCTTCCTTTTTTAATTAAAATCTGATGCATTTTTTTTTTTACTAACATCAATGTACACAATTCAATTGCTAGTCTAATCCATCCAAACTTTTTAAAGACTAATCTGATATAACAATAAATCCTAGGTTAAAAAATAGAATACTATCTTTCTAAAAAATTCAAATTTAACAACTAAATGGAAGGAAAGGACAAATATCTTTTGGTTGTAGCCACCACAGCCATCTGATGCTACTCTTTTACTTCATCTGCATAATTAATGCTGTACCCATAAACTTTAGCAAACATGGATGTAGTTTCCATGAACTCACCCGTAGGATCCATGATGAAACTCAGTGTGGCAGTACCTCAGGCCTCCTAACTCCCTTGTTACAGAATTGGCCAATACAAGGCACGAGGGCCGAAGAGCAACAGTTAACAGAATTTTACGTGTATAATGTGAATTATTATTCCTTGCCCTCATTATTGTAAAAGGATATTGCTGCACAGTTTTAAATGTGTCCACATAAAGCCAAGTTCTTACAGTGTTTGTTTAGCTTGATCAGGGTGTTTGTGCTTATTCATTTGTAAGTGACATGTCAGGACCATTTGTTTGGCATCATTATTGGACTATTCTGCAGGACATGATTTAGATCTGGTGCAGTGTTGGACAGTAACAATATAGTAGCTTTTGATGTTGCAAGTAAGGTTTCATTTCAGAATGCAAAATTATGTATTAGAAAACATTTTGTGGGGACAACTACTGTCTTTGTAGTCTCACAGCACTTTGTTGCATTCGAAAGAACAAGCAAAGTCACATGCAACAGCTACACTCTGACAGATGTACGCTGTGGTGGGCCACTTCTCAGTCTTTGACCGACCACTGAAGCTGTTTACTGAGAATAACCCTGCCTGTGGGTATCAACAGGATATGCAGTGAGGTTAAAGGTGTAAGAGGGGAAGTGCTACTTGAGGCAGAAAGATAATTGTAGTTAACTGAAAATTCCTGATTTTTCTGATTTGACCTGGGTTTTTTTTTATTACACTTTTGCATACAGGTGCAAGTGGCTTTGTATATGCACATTCTTTATTCTAACAGCTGTAGGTATGCTGCATGCACAGTGCATCACATTACAAAGGAAAGGGGAAGGGGGGACTTTCTTTTGTCACCAAGTTCACCACACACGTTCCCATCTGCCCTGCAGGCAGATCAGCTGCCTCTGAGAACATTTTCTCCGAAGGTCAGATTACCTTTTCATGAGCTGCGTGTTTCACTCTCATCATAACTTTGCAGCAGTCGAAACATGGAAATGCTGCACCTTCACAAAGATCTGTGTTTGACCAGTAAATGTGTAGCACTCCTCTGTCTCTCGACAACAACAAAAAATCGTATAAGTGCACAAAAAATACTCAGTCACTGGCAATGCATGACTGAGATACTGCAACACTGACCAGGTGTGGGTTTGTATTACCCTCCTGCTTCATTAAACTTTTGCACATGCTTTGCTGACTGCATTAACCCCCCACCTACTGCCTCTAAAGACAGTAAGAACAAGAAGGGGCTCAAAATCACACCTTTTTTTTGCCGACCTACCACAACCATGCTCTACTTTCCATGCGTCATTTGTTTGTTAGCGGTATTTGTGTGAATGTGTGTGTGTGCACACACATTCGCTAGAAAATGCAGAGCAGCGGACAAATGGATTTATTGTACGTTTTGCAGATTACATTTTACAGTTCTCAGTCTTTCCCTGTGTTCACTCCAAGCTTATTTAACTCTGCTGTATTCTACATAAAGAAACAGAAAGATAGTGTCTTTATCCGATCCAGGAACACTAAAAGATGTACATGTCCATTGCACCATATCAGACATATGTATTTTCAGCTTATTTGTTATTGGTCTCACTGTAAGAAAGTCCAAAGTTGCTGTCGTAGGTGTTGAGTTTTGACTTTCTCCTTCATCTAAAGAGTTTTTTTATCAGGTGAATATAAAACTGTGAATTGTACAACACATAGTGGACGCTGTAACATTCCTCCCCCACCCACACTGCTCTGCTCTTCCTGCTGATGTGTTTCACTACAAGTGACTAACAGAGTGTGTGAGTCATTACTAATGATGTGAGGCATTTTGGTCCTGGTTTAATTAAGATGTCCCCTCTAGTTTTCTCCTTGACTCAATGTGACAAGCTCTTTCTGCATACAAATTAATGTGGAAAATTAAAACACATTTAATCTCAGGTAAAAACAAAAGAGCCACAATTCATCTGGTTTTCACCAACAGGTGGCAGTGATGTGAAGATTATTTGTAGCACCATCAGTGCTGTAAAATTTCAATCAAAGACATTAAATGTGGAACACCAAAGAAGACACGAGAGCCGGTTAATGTTAATGTTAACTGCAACTACTGAGATTTTTAGTTGGGTTTAGGTTTCTAGTTGAGAGGTGGATTTCACCCGTCGATAGCATCACATTCTTAGTTCGTAATATATCTTTGACATTGGGAAAGAGCACTGTTGCAGGTTCAGACATGTTGTCGGGACCGTTTGGTTAGGTTGAGGCAGCAAAACGCAGTGGTTAAGGTTCTGAAAAAAGATCAGGGTTTGGTTTAAAAGAACTACTTCCAAAATACTCCCGGACACGAATGTCACTTAGTAGATACAGAAAGTGACACAGACCATGATGTATTCACTTACAGAAATGTATTCACATGTTTACTTAAAATAACAACTTGATTTTCAGTTTCAAATGGGACTCAAACACTGATCTCCTGGTTCAAAGTCCTGTGTTTGCCTCTTTGTTGTTTGACCACACCTACCCGCCTGTCCTAAAAGGATTTTATTTAATTTTTCATTATTTACATCTGCTACATTGCCACACTTCCTGCTTGTTTGACGTCATAAGTGTTACAGCCACTAAAGGTCGTCGCCTCTAAACAACAAAGCAGCTCCTTTTGGCTAAAAAAAAAATAGTTGTTTTTTTACACATTATTTATACCTATTTATACCTATGAACAGTGGTAGACAACAGCCTGGACACCACCACAAACTTGATGCATGTACGTTGTGCATACATCACATTTCCCTCAAACTGTGCAGTAACAGTGGCCTGCAGATATATATCGAGATAACAGCAGGAACTTCTAATTCACCTGCTCTCATTAGGTGACTTCCATTAGGTTGCTGTGATCAGATTGGACACAAACTTTGTGGTGTAATGGCTTTGGTAATTGTGTGTGCGTGCAACGAGTAGAAAGCTCACTTTAACTTCCTTTAAGCTATCTTACCTACTACCGTCCTTAATGGGAGAAAACACAAGCAGCACATGCTGGGTAATGCCGCCATAACCCTGACATGTAGAAAGTCTGTGAGTAACCAGGATTTCTGGAAAGAGACATTGCTGTTTAGCACCACAAGCCAAGTGCCATAGACCTTTATATTGGAGAGAGGGCAGACATCTTTATGGCTGATACTGTCCCTTTAAGACTTCCTATCTAGAGGGATATTGACATATATTTAGTAATATGGACCTATCTGCAGGTATTATGTAAGTGATGTTGAACAGTGGTAATGTCAACTGTAGGATATGTGCTCACAAATGACATTACGTCTATGAGAGTCACCTTTGTGTTGTTTGTTTTCTTCACACCAGATTTGTTTACGCCCCGCTGTAAGTACCAAGCCTTGTGAACCCAACGTGAGATCACAAAAGTGTGCTGCTGTTGTTTCAATGAGTTTAAGTCGGAAAGTTTTGGTCTAAATTTTTCCATTGTGGTGGTATAGTGAGGCACACAAACAAGAAGCCAATCAGATTGTTCTGAAATGATCCCCTCCCATTTGATATGACTGCATCAGGGCGAATCACCTTCTGATACGATCTAAACCAACTGCAGTCTTTCGTGGAAAGACAGAAGATGCTGATCATTTTTCATATCCTGCTCGTGCTCAACATTGGACGTAAGTATAAGTCACATTAACTCCATCTAATTATATACATTTATTTTTATTAAAACATTATTATTTAAAATACATTTGTCATCCTCGTGTAGTTTTATAGAAGAAGCATGACTGTATCTCCTTTGTCGATAATTGCTCTGCTTGTTTTATCTTTAGGATGCACAGACGGTCGCATCTTTGAGACGAGGACTGTTGCTGTCGGGCAAAATGTGACTCTTACATGTGCCCGCCAGAGGCTTTTGCCTCATACATTCTTATTTTGGATCAGACTTGTTTCTGGAACTTTTCCTGAAATCTTAGGAGGAACGTATTCCGTTGATTTGCCGGTTCCTGTGGACAGTAGTCGCATTACAGCAAAACAAGGGCCTGGCACATTTGTTCTGCATATTCATGAGACACAGCTAAATGATACTGCAGTCTACTACTGCATTCAAGTGACAAACAGAAACATGACATTTTCTAATGGGACATTTCTGAGAATCAAAGGTAAATACAACAAAATAAACCTTCACCCCTACTTTAATGTATCATTATTGAATTGAGTAAAACATGTTAATTTGTTTTAATTTCCCAGGACCAGAACCTGATATCACTGCCGTCACTCAAGACTCTCACTCTGATCCGGTCCGTCCAGGAGACTCAGTGTCTCTGCAGTGTTCAGTCCTCTCCGACTCTGAGAGTAAGACCTGTCCAGGAGGACACAGAGTGTTCTGGTTCAGAGCTGCATCAGATGAATCTCATCCCAGTTTTGTTTATGCACATGGAAACAGCAGTGATGGATGTGAGAGGATCTCTGAAGCTCACTCTGCACAGAAATGTGTCTACAGCTTCTCTAAGAGCGTCGGCTCCTCTGATGCTGGGACGTATTACTGTGCTGTGGCCACATGTGGAGAAATATTGTTCGGAAATGGAACAAAACTGGACGTTGAAGGTAACTGTATGTTATTTCTTTGTTACGGTAAAATTATCATCTTAACTAAAAATGTTTTTTACGCAATTAATATATTTAATCATTTATCGACTGCATGTTTCAGTGGTCAGCACGTGTGATCCACAGATCGCGACCGTTCTCTTCCTGGTGTGTACGGTTTTGGCTGTAAGTCTGATTGTTGTAGCCGTCCTCGTTCATGCAGTCGTGAAAAAATCCTGTGATTGCTGCAACGGTAAGAGACTTTTACCAAAAGCTAAAATCATTTGCTTCACATTTGTGCTTTGTGTAAGTCAACCTACAGTATTATTCATTTCAGTAAAGTCGGATTCATCCTTTTTTTACTTGATCTTTTTTACTAATACAGCTGCTGCGACTCTGCCAACAAATGCTTCAACAGCAGGTCGTAATCAACAAAGTCAGCTGGTGAGGATTTAAATATGTAGCTAGTTTATAAAACCATGCGCAATTTGGGTCAGTTTACATGGACATGTGTTAGAATGTGCTCTCTCATTTTCAATTTGCACTTTATTTCCTCAGAGAAATGAGGACTCCTTGGTTTATTATACGCCAGACTTTAGCAAGATGAAAGCCGGCAAAGCAGGGAGAAGAAATCGGAGAAAGGAAGAGACGATCTACACTGACGTCCGGCACTTTGTGATTGATAAACGATCCAAACAATGAATTTGATCCTTCATGCTAATGTCATTTTTGTGTTGCACGCTGGTGCTTTCATATCACCTCAGAAGACATATGCAAGTTTTTCATGCATATTAGCAGTGTATGTTTTACAAACTGCTACAAACATTGAAAAATACATTTTGTAATTATTTATTTTTTGTGGCTTTAATTAGTAGTTAATAGAGTTAATAGTTTAATATAGAGATTAGAGATACAAAGTAAAAAGCAGAAACGGAGGGTAAGACATGCAGGAAAAGGCTCCGAGCCGGATTTGAACCAGGGCCCACTGCATACAGCGACCTGCCTTTCTGTTTCTTTATCTGTTTTTATAGTTAATCTCCTCCCAAGATGCTCCTCTACAACCCTGATTCCAAAAAAGTTGGAAATATGTAATAAAGTCAGAATGCAATGATTTGCAATCTGCAATTAATTGAATACAATACAAAGACAAAATATCCAAGACAGACGCTGAGAAATGTTTGTTTTGTCCCAACCTTTATGGATTCAGAGTTTTAGTTAATATTATAATATTATGTGAATATTGCATATCACTTTGATTTTAATAAAAAACTGAATGTGTGTTAACATTTTTCCACCTTTCCTGTGCTGGTTGGCAGGGCCCTGTTTCATTCATGAAGATGTTTTTAGTTATTATCTTTCCTTAAATCCTGTGTATTTGTTTGTTGTTGTGTAACTTCTTGTGAATATGATTTCTAACTCTTATCAAGCTGTCATTAAATGAAACACACTGCTTTCAAGTGCCAAACGTTTGCTGCTGGTGTGATCTGTCATTGTTCCAAACAAGTATTGATTATTCTGCAGATTTTCGCCTGACAAAATCCATCCAACCATGACAAAATACAGAATTTATGTTGCAGAATTTTAGGTTTTTCGAACCTTCGGTATAATGTGAAGAACATTTCTCATATAAATAGGAATGATACTGATACACAAGGCTAATGAGCAACCATATGGTACAAAGAGGCAGTTTTTCACAACAAAAATATCCATAAACATTCATTTATTTCTCCACAACAAAAGCAAACAGACAAACTGACCATGATGACGAATTCTGACCATCATCACTGAATGACAGCTGGTAATAAAAGCTGCGTTAGCTGGACCTCTCTGTAGAGCCTGGTCTGTCTACAGAGAGGGGTGGGGCTGGTTGTGGTAATGTGCTCTGACAGCAGAGTACACACACTCTGATGCTGTCTCTCTCTTCTTTCCTCTTTTCACTTTCCCTGTAGAGAAATTCAGTGCTGCGTAGTTCTCTGCTGTTTGTTCACCATCCTGCAGATTTAATAATACGTGTGTTAATGACAGTTATTTATGAGATTAGGGCTGTAACATGAGGACCATGTTTTAATGTGTGTTATGAGTTTAATATTATGTGTTTTGTCCAAAGGATGTGATGAATAGAAATGCAAAGATTAGGCAGAATATTTATCACACGTCCACATCTAACAGAACATCACGCTGCTGAGTATTTACCAGATCGTTTGATGGATCCACAGTTGGACTGTCATGACCAAGGTGACGGGAAGAACTCAGAGCTCCTGTTGAAATAACAAAGTCTTCAGATTTTGTAATTGTCATTGTCTTTCTCTCATTTACCAACATCAGACTTTCAGTTTTTGGCTTTACTTTGAACACATTCTCTCCTGCAATGTGCTCAATACACCTTCAGTGTTATAATGATAACAGCTAGTTAACTTTACTCGAGCTTTGACTTGTCTGGGAGGAAGTGCTTTGCTCAGCAGCAAACCTCCAAACAAGACAAGGTCAAACCTAGTATGTGGCTGACTGTGGTCAATGCATCTGGTGGGAAATGTGTTACAGTACTAGTTAGTGGTAGCTTCCATGATGATGATGATAGTTGTTTGCTTTTCTCCCAGTAATACAAACATGTAATGATACCCTTAATGATTGAGTAAACCTTAGAGGAACGGTGAGGCTGTAGCCTTGAGTGAGTGGGTGTTCACACTTTGTTTGGGGGGCGGGGCTGCCCCCCAAACAAAGTGTGAACACCCACTCATGCAGTCACATGCATACCCGTGTGTAAAGCTGACCTCGGAAATCAGCCAAAAATAGATGTTCAGTACTTCTCTGCTGCGATAGAATATCTAGATCGGACTTAACAAACATTCCTAGTTTGCAAAATATTTAACGTTAAAAACATGAAGTATAGTTTCCTCATGTAAACTATGATATACTGCTCTGATGAGAACATCTAACCAGCAAAATACATTTGGCAGACTCTTCCAGTAGGCTGTTTTCATTTCAGAGTGTTAGTCTGCTGCAGTGGAAACCACTAACCACCAAGGCAGAAGCCCACATGTTCTTGAACAGCACGTATACATTCAGGTCATTAGCGTGTTTGTTTAGGACGGTTTTCCCACATAAAAGTAAAAAAAATAAATAAATAAACTTTGAGGAGGGGCTGGAAGTACATCTACTCTTTCTCTCGCATTGAAGTTTTTTTTAATCTGGCCTCTGAATAGTTTGAAAATACTTTCAGTAGTTTGAAATTTGATGACAGTGCGGCTAATTGGGCTATGGCAGGACATATCAGACTATGGCAGACCCACAGTCTAGGTAATTAATGGGAAACACTGGACTCAGATGATGTCTTTGTTGTGCACCAAATTCAATGACTAGCTGACTTTTGATAAAAAGAGTAGTTAGCATCTTTTAGCAGTGTTAGTGATTTAAAACATGCAACAATACAATGCACAAACAATGCACTTTTTGTACTGACCAGTCTGCTCTGAGCTAGAGGCTGCAGTTACACCTGTTGTGATGAACTTTGCACGGATACAAGACAGTATGTGGAAAATGGTGAACCTACCTTTGCAGTGGTTACAAACTTTCCTTCGATTCATAACACATGTGAGGACGACAATCACAGTCAGACAGCAGGCCAACAGGACTCCAAGAACCAGGACAGCCGGCTCCGGTTCTGATCCTGAATCACAAACGCATCCTAAGAGACATGAAGCATTTTTTAAATCATGGGCTCTGTGGAGTAGTAATTAAAAAAAGAAAAAGTACATCAGCAGGTACAATATGTAAGTTCATGATTAATATAATCAGTTAGACATGAAAGGGAGAACTAACAGACTAAGGACACTTAAATCTATTAACATATTATAAAAAGGCTAAATTAACTAATGCAAGATGCATATATAATTTAAATATAATTGTAAAATCGTACTTGTCTGGACTTTCGTTCCTCCACCAAACAGGATTTGTCCACATGTGACCACAGCGCAGTAGTAAGTCCCAGTATCAGAGGAGTTCTGGATAGTTTTGGACAGACTGTGGACACAACTTCTTTCCTCTTGTCCATCACTGTGAGTGTAAAGAACGCCTGGATGAGATCCTCCTGATCCAGATCTGAACCAGTACACACTGTGTTCCGCTGGACACTGATCTGCGTTTTCTTTGTTCTTGGAGAGAAGTGAACACTGGAGAGTCACTGGGTCGCCCTGCTGGACCCACTCCGTCTCTGGACTTTGTTTCACGTAGAAAGATTTCTGCTGATTACGATCTGCATGATTCAGTAAAACAAAGGCATCAAAAGAGATTTATTATCTGTATGATACAAAAAGTGGCTCAAACTCTGAAAGTAAAATATATTTTACCGTTCACAGCCAAGAAGGTGACACTGGACAAAATATTTATATATGTCGCTGCATTCTGACAGAAGTATGTTGCTTCGTCCTCTTTGCTGATATTTCTGATGTTAAGAAAATAGTGAGCATCCTCTTTTGTTACAGTGAACCGTTGAAATTCTTCATCGACTGTTGATCTGCCAACAATTACAGAAGCAACTGTTTGGACCGTACGTCCAGGAGACTGTTTGTACCAGTAAAATAGATCCGTTCCAGTAACTGGACACCGAAGAGTAACATTTCCACCAATTTCAACCTCAGTCAAAGGGAGCTGCTGAGAAACCTCTGCAGTCTGAATCAGGTCTGAAGAAAAGACACAAACAGTAACAGAGTTACAACGCAAGAGGACAAAATACAAACTTTCAGTATTTGTCCTTGCAAAGATCACATGGTCTCTTCCTTCTCGCTGTAGTTGAGAGTTGTACTTACACACTGTACGAAGTAGAACCAGAGCAGCCAGTCCAGAGATCATTGTGCTGCAGCACCTTTTGTCTTGCACCACTAAAGTCTTCTCACCCAAATGGAAAATGTAGTCACGATGTGTTCAAGGTTGACAAAGTGGAAATCGTAGTGATTGGCTGCAATGTAGAAAATGTCCGCCCCCTACATTTAGCAAACCTGTGATCGTTTTCATTTGATAAGAGAGGAACATTGTTGTTGTGTTGTCACCATGTCTTACTTCAGACTGCGTGACTGGATTTCCTCCTTTGATTCCTCCTCCGTGTTCTTGTTTTTTGTTTGGTTAAAAACCAGTGTTGGAAGTATTTTTGGACACACAAAAACAAAAAAATTAAACAAAAATAAATTCTAGATTTTTTCCAACAACACCAGTGTTCATCTTCTGTGTGAAACCAAAAGTCAGTGTTGAATTTTGAAGGCAACTTGTGTAACTGCATCAAGTGTGGAAGTACTGAGCTTTTTTTTTTTCATCTGTTAAGTTTGGATGAAAATATAGTGGAACAGGACCTCAGACATTTTTTTATATTTACTGGTGGCCATGGTTTCCTCGCAAGCAGAATCAACATGTAAACTAGACAATTTTAGATATGCTAAAAGCTGCTGTTCCTATGTCAGTGTAGGCTAGCATTTTCACTTCCTGTTTCTGTGCTAAACTGAGCTGAACTCTTTGTGGAGCTAGAGTTTGTGTAACGCATGAAAACTGGATAAATATCAAGAGAACTAGATATTATTTTGAAATATTTGATATGTGTCCATATTTTTATACCCAGATCATGACTAAAAAGGAGAAAAAGACGACTTTTGAAATAACATTAGCTACTGTGTAGGTGGGGGTCTGCAGGTATGAGGGACGGTTTCAGTGTAAAGGTGAGAGGAAATGTGGCTAAAACCACACAGAGATGTGATGAATTTGCAGGTGAATGTTTGTGAATGAAGGAGGGGTTCTCACTGTTGAGTAATTTGTCAGGATCAAGAAAATGTTAAATTACAGATTTTTAGTTTAAGTGTGAAGAAGTTGGTTGCACCAAAGTAGTCAAAGAATCTTCTGAAATTAGCATGCTAATCGCTAGCCTCGGACCGCTCTGTCCTGTAATATCATGTGGGGTGAGAGTGAGTGGCTGTGTCATCCATTTTCCTTGAAGGCTGTAAATCTCTTAATCTCTGTCAGGATGGAGCTAGACTCTCCAGGGAAGCTTTAATTCATGTTTTAAACACCATGACTATCAGTTTGGGTGCAGGTCTTCGTTTTAGTTTGGAAAGTTTGCCGTAATTTTCTGAGGATGTTGCCATGTTTGTTGCCTGACTAACTGTAAATCATCATCTTGGTGGGTGTCACTGCTGCATTGAGTAAATCGTGCATTTCTTGCACAAGAGGCCAATAATTACAAATTGCACCTTTGAACATGCATGTCTCTTTATTCTTGCTAAAAGCATCAGGCTTACAAACTTTTTTCACAACAGCCTTTTGTCATAAGACTTGTCAAAACAGTACAAGCACAGCTGAAACCTGATTATACCTGTGATTAACAAGTCTAAATGCTGTGAAAAACTTATGATTAATTTTTACATATATCATCATACATCTTATCTCAAATGTTTGCCATGTGCACATTGAGACACAAAGTGAGAGAGATTAGCAGACAGTCAGTGGTTTCAACAGGAAACTGCTGCACATCTGACCACCACTGCTGGAAAACCAGTCAAAGAAGGGCTAACAAAAATACACACAGAAAAAAAAACGCATTCAGTGTAAGAGAAAAAACATTCAAAAACATATCAGGGGTAACGCCTTAAAGTAATAAACCCCTTTTTCTTTCCGTCTCACAGCACTTTGTACAGATCTTCTGCTTGTCTGCTGTGAGAACAAGTAAAGCCACATGCAACAGCTACACTGACTGACAGGAGCTGTGGTGGGCTGTTTCTGTGTCTCCTCCCTTTGACCAACCAACAGGCTGTTTACTCAGAACAGACCTGACTATTCAACAGGATGTGCAGTGAGGAGAGAGCTGCAAGTGGTTTCTGCGGGCTAAATTTAGTCCCTTAAACTTTCTAAACCTGTGTGTTTATCTGCTCATTTAAAGAACAAATTGTGTTTTTTAATATGCAACCGAACACATTTAAAGCTGAAAATATTCAGTTCATATTTTGATTTAATTTGGATGTAGGTTTATTGATTTATTCACCATTAATTTGGACAAACTGCCAATGCATCACTGCACCAATTGATGCAAACTAGAAAACGTCTTTTTCAATAATCATAATAATGGTCGTACTTCTGGTTTTCTCCCAGGTTCACACTGGTTGACATAAAATAAATAGATCAGAACGGGGACTCTCCTCCAGGTGAAAGTGTCCCTGTGATACTGTGAGTGTGTGGCTCTGCTGCTGCCTCTCAGCAGCCCTCTGAAAACAAGTGAAGTGACTATAACAGGATGGAGGTTTAACAGCCTCCTCTGCTCACTGAGCTCCTCCTGCTGAAGCAGGAAGAAGGTCATTATAGATACTTTGCAGCATCTGCGTTGGCCGGCACGTAATCATACAATAATAAGATAGAACCAGTCAGTCTGAATATCAATATACATTTTATGTCAAACAGGTCCATAAACATGTGGACAACAGAAACTGGCAACAACTTATATTCAAAGCAATTGAAAGTAAAATCTGACTCTCACAGAATCAGCTGAGTGCAAAGCTTCTCTAATGTTCAGCTGTTTTTATGGTGACTTTGGGATATTTGCACAGCCTCTGCTTCCTTTATAGTGAAGAGTGATGCTGGTTGTGTTAATCTGCTCTAACAGCAGAGTACACACACACTGTTGTGTATTCTCCTCCTTTCCTTGTTGAGAAGTCCAGTACTGCGTAGTACACAGCCTTCACTTCACCATCCTGGAAAAAAAAGTTTGTACCTTAGTTTAGCTCAGAGTTTAGGGCTGTAACATACCGTAAGTGAAATGTTTGTCACGCGCTCACATAAAACAACACACTGCTGAGTATTTACCAGATCGCTTGATGGATCCACAGTTGACCTGTCATGTCCAAGATGACGGGGAGTCCTCGGTGCTCCTGAAATAAAACAAAGCCTTCAGTGAGTCTTCCTGCATGCACTTTTACAGTTGACATTCCCTCCTGTAATGTACTAAGACCTTCTGTGGCTCAGGTGGTCTGATCGGAGGGTCGGTGGTTCGATCCAGTCTACATGTTGAAGTATCTGAACCCTAAATTGCTCAAAAACCATGTAGGGCCACCAGTGTTTGAATGTGAGTGCTGTCTGTTACGTTGACGTCCTTTAAGTGGACGCCAAGACTAGAAAAGCTAGAAAAAGACTGGAAAAGGAGTCAGGGCTGCAGGGCTTTTCTCAAGTGTAACTGGATGATAGTTTTTAATGACGGTTCTTCGTGTCCGTGGTTTGCAGAAACGTCGGTGCCAACATTAATTCTAGTGACTGGTTTGGACATAGTCTGTGTTGTATTTCATTGGCTAATGGTGTTCAAATAGCTTAACTTGTATAAAATGTGGTGAGCCTACCTTCACAAACTTTCTTTTGATTTCTGTAGAAAATTAGGACGACAATCACAGTCAGACAGCAGGCCAACAGGACTCCAAGAACCAGGACAGCCAGCTCCGGTTCTGATCCTGAATCACAAACGCATTACAGACATTAAGGATGATTTAACAATTTGTTAATAAAATAATTAGTTATTTAAAACTTCAGAGCCATTTAGAAAAGTAATAATGACTGCCAACAGACACAGTTTGTAAATTAAAGTTAAAATTAATTCTACATATTATTCAGTCAGATTTATCCTTTTTTTAATGAAAGACAGCTAAAAGAACAAACCTCTTTTATTTATCAACATGTCTAAGCCACTTTGAATTGATTTATTACTCAAATATAAAATCGTACTTGTCTGGACTTTCGTTCCTCCACCAAACAGGATCTGTCCACATGTGACCACAGCGCAGTAGTAAGTCCCAGTATCAGAGGAGTTCTGAATAGTTTTGGACAGACTGTGGACACAACTTCTTTCCTCTTGTTCCTCACTGTGAGTGTAAAGAACGCCTGGATGAGATCCTCCTGATCCAGATCTGAACCAGTACACACTGTGTTCAGCTGGACACTGATCTGCGTTTTCTTTGTTCTTGGAGAGAAGTGAACACTGGAGAGTCACTGGGTCGCCCTGCTGGACCCACTCCGTCTCTGGACTTTGTTTCACGTAGAAAGATTTCTGCTGATTACGATCTGCAAGATTCAGTAAAACAAAGGCATCAAAAGAGATTTATTATCTGTATGATACAAAAAGTGGCTCAAACTCTGAAAGTAAAATATATTTTACCGTTCACAGCCAAGAAGGTGACACTGACCAAGTTCTGTAAATAGGCTGTGCCAGTCTGACAGAGGTATGTTGCTTCGTCCTCTGTTCTGACATTTGTGATGGTAAGAAAATAGTGAGCATCCTCTTTTGTTAAAGTGAACCGCTGAAATTCTTCACCGACTGTTAATCTGCCAACAATTACAGAAGCAACTGTTTGGATCGTACGTCCAGGAGACTGTTTGTACCAGTAAAAGAAGTTGCCGTCCTTGTCAGAAACTGGACACCGAAGAGTAACATTTCCACCAACTTCAACCTCAGTCAAAGACATCTGGTGAGAAACCTCTGCAGTCTGAATCAGGTCTGAAGAAAAGACACAAACAGTAAAAGTTGCAGTCTGTCCTTGCAAAGGTCACATGTTCTCTTCTTTCTCGCTGTAGTCCAGAGTTGTACTTACACACTGTACGAAGTAGAACCAGAGCAGCCAGTCCAGAGATCATTGTGCTGCAGCACCTTTTGTCTTGCACCACTAAAGTCTTCTCACCCAAATGGAAAATGTAGTCACGATGTGTTCAAGGTTGACAAAGTGGAAATCGTAGTGATTGGCTGCAATGTGGAACACATACTCTCTCACACACACACACACACACACACACACTTAGCAAACCTGTGATTCGTTTTCATTTGATAAGAGGAGATACATGTTTGAAGTTGTTGAATTTTCAGGCAGTGTTTCCTTTCAGACAGTGTTACGGAATTTCTTATTTCTGTTATAACAATTTTTTGTACTTTGTGTTTCGTTACGAGCGAGTCTTGGGGGTCTTTTAACAACAGCAAGCTCTGTATTATTGACAGACTATATGTGTGTATTAAAAAGACGCAGTGTTGAACAATATTTTTGGGAATACTCAAGTTCTCAAGTTCTATCAACACACGATACATGTAATTGGGATTGGAGTTGCAGAAAGCTGTATTTTCCTCTTTCAGTGTTGGCAATGTGCTTCCTGTGTTGTGCTAAGCTAGGCTAAACCCGTCCTGGAGCTAGATTAAAAGGCTCAATGTTTGTCTAGATGTCCGAATCAACACTAAGAGGAAGAAAGAGGGACTTCTGAAGTAAGGTTAGCTCCAGCGGAGGTGGGAGTCTGCAGGTCTGAGGGACAGGTGGTTTGGGTAAAAGTGAGAGGAAATGTGGCTAAAACCACACAGAAAAGAGATGTGAAGGGCTCACAGGTGAACATGTGTGTGAGAAAGATGACTCTTGTGAATGTACAGTTTGTGGTTAAGGTGGAGCATTTCAGTTTTACGAACTTATAACAACATTAAGGAGACTAGTAAGGATTTTATAAAAAATGTACAGAGATTATGAGGCTGATGTCTTCATATTTACCTCCGCCAAGGAGGTTATGTTTCCCCCGGAGTTTGTTCATCTGTCTGTCTGTCCGTATTATTCAAATAATATATTTTTTTATGATTTTTACTTTGCTCGTTGAAAGAATAAATAATATCTGTTCATTCGATTTGGCATTTACCAAAACGAGACAGTCATGTTTCTGACCTGTCATTTAAATATGTGGCTCAGCTGCATCATTTATTCATTGTTACACCCGTCAGAGCGTCTCTGTTTTGATTTTATTGGATTATTTTAGCTATTATTTTGACTAAATTTTATATAACTCCAAATGTCTGGTCTGAATGTTTTAAAGAGCTGACTGTCACATGTAACAATACATTTATAAAGTTAGAGATTTTAGGTGCGGTTCACTTTTTGGGGTTTCTGGAAATTATATTTCAACCTCAGTAAATATTGAAGTACTACAGTAAATGAAAACACCACTTTCAGGATGTACAGCAGAAATGTGCTGCGTTGTGTTAATGCATGACTCCCAACCAGAGCTTCCAATAAACATAATAATATATACAATTATTATTTTCAATTACGATTTGGGCTTGAATAAGCACATTTAGTTTTGTTTTTGGAGTTTTTCCTTGTCCACCATGAGGGTCAAAGAGGGTGTCATTCAAATATTTTTTTTAATTATTTATAATTTTTTTATAATTTATTTCGTTTTTACATATTTTTTTTTATGTATATATTATTGTTTTTATTTGGCTCTTTTTTAAAGTTTTTTTTAAGTTTTTTTGTAATTTAGTAAATGTAAGAAATTTCTTCTTAAATAAATGTGATCTCAATATTGACATAATTTACTCTTGCAGTCCTACCATATATAGTGAAAATACAACAGAAAGTTAACCAGATAGTTTGGATCACTAAAGTTCACATTGCGATCGAATCATGTGCTGTTTACTCTCAGTGTCGGATACAGAAACCCAGCCTGAAACATGAAACAGCAGCGTGCTGTTGGTGTTGTTTCATGTGCTCAGGTTGGAAAGATAGTAGATTTTATTTCCACTGTGGTCAAACAGTGAAACACCAACATAATAAGAGGCCAATCAGATCGCTCTGAAATGTTCCCTCCCACTTTATATGATTATTTTAAGGCGACTCGTCCTCTAATACGATCCTATTTGACTGCAGGTAGAAGTGAATTCACAACAAAATGCTGATGTTGTTTTATTTGCTGCTGATTCTCACATTGGGGCGTAAGTATTTCTAGATAATATCAGATTTACATTTCTACTTTTGTCTTTTTCTCATAATAAATGAGCAGGTCACACATGATTATTCCTCTTTAACACTGATCTGTGTTTATTATTTTCAGGATGCAAACACGATCAGATCTTTGAGACGAAGTCTGTTGGTGTTGGAGATGAAGTGACTTTAACGTGTTCCCGCCTGACATCAAAGTATGAAAAAACAACCTTGTTTTGGACACGACTTGTTTCTGGAATCTTCCCTGAATTCTTGGGAGGAACATATTCATTTGAATATAAAGGTGTTAATAAGACTCCTCACATTACAACCAAACAGGAGCCTGGAACATTTATTCTGCACATTAATGAAGCCGAGCCGAGCGACACTGGAGTTTACTACTGTTTGAAAGTAGACAGCCTTAACATGACGCTTGTGAAAGGAACATTTCTGAGAATTGAAGGTAAAGAACATTTATAAAGGAAGTTTAGTTTTCCTGCATGCATATATAATAAACTTCCTGGGAAGAGTTTTTGTATATTAAGTTACGTTTTAATTACTTCTATGTTCATTGGATGTTTATTTATCATTTTGTACTTTCCAGGACCAGAACCTGATATCACTGCCGTCACTCAAGACTCTCACTCTGATCCGGTCCGTCCAGGAGACTCAGTGTCTCTGCAGTGTTCAGTCCTCTCTGACTCCGCGAACAAAACCTGTCCAGGAGGACACAGCGTGTTCTGGTTCAGAACCAGATCAGATGAATTTCCCAGTTTTCTTTATTCTCATGGAAACAGCCGTGATGGATGTGAGAGGATCTCTGAAGCTCACTCTGCACAGAAATGTGTCTACAGCTTCTCTAAGAGCGTCAGCTCCTCTGATGCTGGGACGTATTACTGTGCTGTGGCCACGTGTGGAGAGATATTCATTGGAAATGGAACAAAACTGGACATTGAAGGTAACTGTTTTCTTGTTCTGTAAATTTGAAAATCTTTATATATCAGTGTTAGATTGTCAAATAGTGAAATAAATCTTTTGAAATCAACTATTGCTTTTTTTATGGAAAAGAATTTAACCAGGAAGTGACACATTTACATTTCCTCATTGTGCTTTTTCTCTTTTTGATAATATTTCAGAAACCAGCATGTGGTCACAAAATGCCAATGAAGTTATCCTTCTGCTGTGTGCCGTCCAGGCTTTAAGTCTGATTGTTATCAGCTTCCTCATTTACGCCCTCAAGAAAAAAGATTGTTACAACGGTAATAGAAGTTTCTCATAGTTTTATATACAGCAGTATTTAATGAAAACTATTACATCCTTTACTATTGTTCCATATTTTTGATTTCATCATTTCAGCTGCTGCTGCCGTGCAAACACACAGGAGAGTTCAGCAGGTAAAGAATGTAAAGTCACAGTCGGATTGACTTTGTTTTAATTGTTCTCGAGGTGTTTTAATTTCCTCATGTCATATATTTTCAGAGAGATGAGGACGCACAGTTTTACTCTGCTGTCGTCTTCACCGTGATGAAAACTGGATGTGGTGCGATGAAGGATAAAAAGGCAGCGGAGAGACAGAGGATCTACGCTGCCGTCAAAGCTTTTGAGATGGATTAGTGAGTTAGCAGGTCTGATTATCGTCAGTGTGATCAAGTTAATGTGAGTGTGAAGGGTTTGTTATGCAGCATGTGGCGAGTAGGTGGTTCTGTACCTATTATACCTTATATTATTCTAATGATATCATTACGTTTTGTGCTTATGTTTAAAAGTAGTTTGATTGCATCTTTTAATGCAAGTGTGCACACTTCACATTAACAGTCTGTTTGGAGATGCTGCATCATGTCGCCCTTCTTCATTTCCCGTCATATATTCACTGTATGTAATGAATTCATAAAAATGCCCCAAAAATGTAAATAAATATCAACCTGGAACAAATTCTTTGTGCAACACAGTTATTGAAGCATTTAACATTTCATTTCCTGCATTCAAATGAGTTTTTATGCACCAATTTGTGCCTTTTTTGCATCAATTCATGGTGTAAATATCTTACTTTTAGTAAAGGAAACCACAAACTTCATGCACCAGATGACACTTCAAAATATAAACATTTAATGGAATGATGCAGACATGATTCACTCTCCTGTCCTCTTTTTGTGTTGTGTTTTTATCGTTTTGGAAAATAGGCCTAATCCTTCTGAATCTGCATGCAATACATATTCACATCAATGACAAACTAATCGTTTTTTAGTTTTTTAGTTTTTTTTAACTCTAATAGCTCAGCTGCATCTGAGTTCTGCTCATGTTCAAAACTTTCTGCACAAAAATCTTTGTTCACTGAGAAGTTGGAGGCTAATATTTAGAAAATAAATGTAATTTAATGAAAATAAAGTTGTTATACTTCATTCATTTTTACTTTAAACTTCCAAGCCTGATATTATTGTCTGCTGATTTGCTAATATCCCCTTCAGACGTCTGATGGAGGTGAGACAGACTAAGTAAAGTTCATACAGGCGGCTGTTCTGCTTTTCATCTGAGGGGGAAACCGAAACTAACTGAAAACACGTCTGATCATGAAGACGTCTCACCATTTCGGGGCTAAAAGTCCAAATAAATGTAGACTGTGTGAGTGTCTATGCAGCATATTTGCAACTTCTTGTGCATGTTTGTTCTTCACTATAGAAAGGCTTTTACCTACCAGCACGTACTCTCAGCCTGATGCACTAAAGGGCAGGAGCTCAAACCCCCCTTGGGGTCTGTCAGTGCTCATGCAGAGCTGTAGACAGAGTTCATCTTTTGTAATTATACAGTACACAATAATGGTTAAGAGATGACTACTCAGATGAATAAATCCCTCCGTCTGTCTGGTCTCACAGCACTCTGTAAAACCTTCAGCATGTCTGTCGTAAGAGCAAGTAAAGCCACATGCAACAGCTCCACTGACTGACATGCTGTGGTGGGCTGTTCACCCTTTGACCAACCAACAACCAGCTTCCTGAGGCTGAAGCAGAGACAGAGAAAGGTAGAAAAGCCCCTTTGTAGCCACTCCTCAGATTGAAGCCCAACCACAACAATGCTAAAGTTTCCATGCAGCGTGTGTTTGTCGTGGTGTGTTTCTATATGTGTCCGTTTGTGTGAAAGTACAAAGAGTGTTTTGGCTCGTTGTCAACTTTATATTGACCGTGATGAAGGCCACAAACCGCAGGGTGCTGGTCTGACAGACGTTCTGCAGTTTTGACCCTGTAGATAGATGCACTGTCTATTTTAGTTCTTCTTGAGGCAAGAGTTTGTGGTGTGTTAGACTGTACTGCTGTCAGCTGTTGAGGTCCCTGTTGTTATTATTTGGTGGCCCTTTAGATACAGAATGCAGGTTAGAAACTGTGGATGTGCTGCTGCTGCGTTTCAGCAGAAAGAAGTGAAGTTAGAATAGGTGATGGATGGTTTCACCGCCCTCTGAACGCTGAACTCTTCCTGCTGAAGTAACTGACAGGCCGAGTGGGCGGGACGTCATAGACACTGTGTAGAGTTTTGATTGGCTGGCTTGTACAATATTAAAGATGGCTCATGTGTCTTTGTCACGGTGGCAAATGACTGCATACATGCTTATAAATGCAATTAAATACCTGTTTAACTAAGTGGTAACAACCTTCTAGCAATGTGCTGCATTTAATGTAAATGCTTGGACACAGAACGTAAAGTATAGCAGAAAGTGTACGAATGCTTTCCTCGCCTCTTCTAACGGCTGAGTCTCCCACAGGAGATGCAGAAGGAGGAGACGAGTCAAAGCTTCAGGCATTTACCAAAAGGAAACAATAATGTAAATATGTGGCTCAGCTGCATCATTCATTCATTGTCACACCCGTCAGAGCGTCTCTGTTTTGGTTTTATTGGATTAATTAAGCTAATTTTATATTAACAACTCCAAATTCTTAGTCTGAAAGCTTTAAAAAGATGACTGTCACATGTAACAAGACGTTTATAATGTTAGAGATTTTAGGTCCGGTTCACTTTTTGGGGTTTCTGGAAATTATATTTCAACCTCAGTAAATATTGAAGTACGATAGTGAATAAAAACACCTCTTTCAGGATGAAATCCTTTACAGCATAAATGTGCTGCGTTGTGTAAATGACAATAAATAAAACAGCTCAGCCATATTAGTGAGAAACAGCTGTCTCTATCCAAATATCACGGCTGGCCGATTGATCAAATTTCATTTTAAATTACGATTTTAGCTTGAATAAGCCCATTTACCTTTGTAAACGTTTTTTTGTTTTTACTTTTTCCTTTGCCACCATGAGGTAAAAGAGGGTGTTGTTAAAATATTTAAAAAAATATATATATTTAATTTTTATTTTATTATTATATATCATTTTTTAAATTATATTTTTATATGATATATATATTTATTTATTTTTATATTTATATATTATCGTTTTTATTTGGCTCTTTTTTTAAGTTTTTTTAAAGTTATTTTTGTAATTTAGTAAATGTAAAACATTTCTTCTTAAATAAATGTGATCTTAATATGGACATAATTTACTCTTGCAGTCCTACCAAATATAGTGAAAATACAACAGAAAGTTAACCAGATAGTTTGGATCACTAAAGTTCACATTGCGATCGAATCATGTGCTGTTTACTCTCAGCGTCGGATACAGAAACCCAGCCTGAAACATGAAACAGCAGCGTGCTGTTGGTGTTGTTTCATGTGCTCAGGTTGGAAAGATAGTAGATTTTATTTCCACTGTGGTCAAACAGTGAAACACCAACATAATAAGAGGCCAATCAGATCGCTCTGATATGTTCCCTCCCACTTTATATGATTATTTTAAGGCGACTCGTCCTCTAATACGATCCTATTTGACTGCAGGTAGAAGTGAATTCACAACAAAATGCTGATGTTGTTTTATTTGCTGCTGATTCTCACATTGGGGCGTAAGTATTTCTGGAAATATCAGATTTACTGTTCTACTTTTGTCTTGTTCTGATAATGAATGAGCAGGTCACACATGAGTATTCCTCTTTAACACTGATCTGTGTTTATTATTTTCAGGATGCAAACACGATCAGATCTTTGAGACGAAGTCTGTTGGTATTGGAGATGAAGTGACTTTAACGTGTTCCCGTCTGGTATCTGAAATTGGAACAGCTACCTTTTTTTGGACACGACTTGTTTCTGGAAGCTTCCCTGAATTCTTTGGAGGAACATTTTCATTTGACTATGACAGTGTTAATAAGACTCCTCGCATTACAACCAAACAGGAGCCTGGAACATTTATCCTGCACATTAATGAAGCCGAGCCAAGCGACACTGGAGTTTACTACTGTTTGAAAGTAGACAGCCTTAATATGATAATTGTGAATGGAACATTTCTGAGAATTGAAGGTAAAGAACATTTATAACAGAAGTTTAGTTTTCCTGCATGCATATATAATAAACTTCCTGGGAAGAGTTTACATATATTAAGTTACGTCTTAATTACTTTTATGTTCATTAGATGTTTATTTCCATATTTGTACTTTCCAGGACCAGAACCTGATATCACTGCCGTCATTCAAGACTCTCAATCTGATCCGGTCCGTCCAGGAGACTCAGTGTCTCTGCAGTGTTCAGTCCTCTCTGACTCCGAGAACAAAACCTGTCCAGGAGGACACAGCGTGTTCTGGTTCAGAACCAGATCAGATGAATTCCCCAGTTTTCTTTATGCTCATGGAAACAGCAGTGATGGATGTGAGAGGATCTCTGAAGCTCACTCTGCACAGAAATGTGTCTACAGCTTCTCTAAGAGCGTCGGCTCCTCTGATGCTGGGACGTATTACTGTGCTGTGGCCACATGTGGACAGATATTGTTCGGAAATGGAGCTAAACTGGACGTTGAAGGTAACTGCAGAAACATTTCCATGGTAACCATTAATCAAAAAATTTGAATTTTTAATCTGATAGAAACCATCAACTATTTCAAAACATTTGCTACATTGGTAGTTTTTAATGATTTGCTCTTTATATTGTTTTGCAGATTTGGATTTGCAGAAAGCCAACACAGTCGTGATTCTGTTATCTGCAGCGTTTGCTTTAAGTCTGATCGTTATAGCCGTACTGGTTTATTACATCAAGAACAAAACTTGTGATTGTTGCAACGGTAAGAGAAGTTTCTCATACGGCTAACTTTCCATGATTTTTATTAATGATACACATTAAATGTACATTAAATGTTTTTTTTATTTATGATCTAGATGCCGTCAGCTTGCGAACAGACGCTGGAACATCCGGCCGTGATCAACAGAGTCAGCAGGTAAGAAGAAAAAGATGTATTTGGAAAGATTCTTTGCAAAATCAAATATCTTTTTATTCATTTTCTTTAATCATGTTTTCTGTGCAAGTCAGGGAGTATAAGCTGAACTGGTGTTTTAAAATCTCTTTGCCTTTTCTTCAATTACCTTTTTATTGTGCATTTAAAAGAGTATAGATTCATCTGGTGTTGGTTTTTATATATTTTAAGAACGACTTAAAATGTTTCTGCAAATTAAATCTTCATGTATACAGATTAAAATTTCCCATCCTATGATATTTTTCATTTTTCCTATATTTCTTCAGAGACGTGAGGACCTGTTGGTTTACTCTGCACCAACCTTCACTAAGCGTAAAGCTGGCAGAGCCGACAGAAGGAATGTAAAAGCTGACGGAGAAACCGTGTACGCTGATGTCAGGGTGACAGATTAACAACTGCTGGATTTGCTAATTAATGCTAATAATATTTCTTACTGGCACACAGTGTAAATATGCTGCTTCAGATCGATTTCCAATCTGATTTTAACATTTTTCTTTGTCACTCAGGTTACTCTATTAGCTGTGTCACCATTGTTAGCGTTTTTAAGGACTGTTTGCAGTGATGTTAGCACCTTTAGCTTCTCTTATCAATACTATATTAAAATGCACCATTTTCAAGTTTTTAAAAAAGTGTTTTCTCTTTGTTTTTATGACTGTGTGTGGTTGTGTTTCATTTTCAAATGATAAGTCAGGATTTAAAAATACATTTAATTGCTCAGGGATGCATTTAGTTTAAGAAAGTACAATTATTTGTATTGCTTGCATCAGAGTAAAGACAAATAAATCCCTTTTAAAGCAATAACCCAGGAGGTCATGTCCACTGTGAGAACAAGTAAAGCCACATGCAACAGCTACACTGACTGACATGCGCTGTGGTGGGCTGTTTCTCCTCCCTTTGACCAACCAACAGGCTGTTTACTCAGAACAGACCTGACTATTCAACAGGATGTGCAGTGAGGAGAGAGCTGCAGGGAGGGAAATGTCTGATCGAAATAATGTGTTTTTAAAGATGCATCCTGCAACGACTACATGCATTTGAAATTTAGAAACATCACTGATGCACATTGGCAGCCAGTCCATCACTGCACCAAGTGATGCACATAAAACAGACTGTTAAACCTTTCTGTAGGTTATCTGGCAAACTTTATCTATATTTAAAAAGGCCGAGATCGGACCACCTCCCACCTCCAAATATGTCTACTAATGTAAAGCACCTAACCGCAGAAAAGTGTGATTAAAAACACAACAGAGCGTGACTCTGCTCTTAAACTGCCCCTGTATGAATGTGATGATACACTGTGTAAATTCAGCTGTCAAGCCCAGCTTCCTGGGGCTAAAACAGAGTGTGAAAAGTCACACACACAAAAAAAAAAAGCCCCTTCATATTGACGCCTCAGTTTGAAGCCCAACCACAACAATGCTAAAGTTTCCATGCATCATTTGTTTGTCAGTGGAGACTGTGAATGCATTTCTATATGTGTCTGTATGTGTGTATCAGGTGCAAGTAGCACACAAAGAAAAAACAGATGCTACAAAGCAGGACTCAGTACATGAAAGTCTTCACTGCAGGTTTTTTGTAGTTATTTCCTGTCTTCACTCTTCTGTATATCTAACTGTGTGTGTGTGTGTGTGTGTGTGCAGGGGCTGGACACAGCACCGATTTAACTGTAGGGTTGTTTTTATTTTCTTCAGCACCACTTTCTTTTATATTAAGAACTTTAATATCAAACCAATGTCTTTTGGCTTGTGGTAAACAGAGCACTGACCCTGATAAAGGCCACAAACCACAGCGCAGCGGTCTGACAAATGTCACTGCAGCTTTTTTCCGTCAGTTGTCTATCTATTTTTGTCAGTCTCTGTAAATCTTTTGCTAGAAACCCCCACTCTGTTTCTGTAATTCTGTGAGTTTGTGGTGACGTGCTTGACAGCTTCAGTGTTTGCTTTTATCTGTGGTCGTCCACTGCTTCCTTTTTGTTTAAATATGTTTGTGGTTCTGCGATTGAGTGATGTTTATAGACGGTGGTCATCGTCTCTGTGACGTTACCCGTTGGTTTATAAAGAGCCGTGGGCTCAGTGTGGTGGAGGTGGAGCGCGGGCGAGTTGAATGCAGCTCAGTTGCTAAAAAACGCCAGCTGTGACTCCACCCACCTGTCAATCAAATAGGCCTTACTGTTAATTATGCTTAACTTTAAGCCTGCATTTAATTTAAATAGGTGACTTATATAAAGAAATCACCTGCTGCACAGTTATCATCAGAGTCAGAATCCTTTTTACAGCCGAGAAGTTTTTCCATGAAAGGAATTTGCTGTGGTGTATTGAATCATATAAAGTAACTAAAAAATACTAAAACATGGATATAGATTAAGGCTTTTTACATCAGCTTAAAATGAACGGGGAAACCCGTTTTTTGTTCCAGACTATAAACATTTCTTTCCTGCTGTAAAAATGAATATTTAACATGGGGGTCTATGGGGATTGACTTGCTTTTCAAGGCAGCCTCCAGTGGCCACTCAGGGAACTGCAGTTTTTAGCACTTTTTAACACGAAAAGCCTCAGAGGTTGCTGCTGCTGCTTGGAGGTAAATTGTTCCTTCTCTTCGCCCCGCTGATTAAACAGCCGTCTGTCTGTCCTTCTGATGTGTTTTGCAGGTGACTGACAGGCAGAGTGGGCGGGACATCACTGGAACATCTGGATCCACATTATCTTCACAGTAAGACTGCTGCTCTATCTCTCTGTGTTCCCGTCCTGAACACCTGAACACATTTTTAACTGCATGCCAATTCAAAGCTGTTAAATGCATGTAAAA
>CAFUXE010000690.1:10091-21011 GCA_903364295.1 Serranus cabrilla
TGGAGGAGGAGGTCCGGAGCTTTTAAGTGAGTCCGAGGTGTTGGAGGAAAGGGAGGTGGAGGAGGAGGACATGGACACAGAGGACAGGAGAGAGGACTTCCTCTCGGGGACTTTGGGCCTGGGCCGGCTGCCTGAAGGGGACATGGACCTGACGAACGAGGGCACTGGGGTTCCGGCTGTCGGGGTGTTGGACTGGCTGGAGTAGCCGCTGGATGGGGAGGTCAGCCTGTGCACCCTGTCCGGTGAGGAGGTGGACATTTTGGGCTTCACTGCCACGCCTCCCTCCTGGCCTGGAGCTCCAGCGGCGTGGCCGTCATTCAGAATCTCACCTCCATTCTGTAACTCTCCCGGGTGAGCCCCAGCCGACATGCTATCTGTGGCGTGTACTGGAGGGGTCTGTGCCCTCTGGTCTCCATGGTTACGAGGGTAGTCCATGTAGTAGCCCCAGGAGTCAGCGTAGTCCGAGCGCAGGCTGCTGGTGTCGCTGTGAGCCGGCGTCACGTGGCAGAGCGAGTACACGTTAGACACGCCGCCACAGTTGGCGTTAGCTACGAGTGATGCTGCAGAGCTGCCTGCACTGATGCTGCTGTGACTGCGAGGCCGTAGCACCCAAGGGTCATCATAGTCGCTGCTCGGGCTGTGAGAGGGTGAAGAAGGTGAAGCCCCCTTTCCTTTCCCGCCTCTCAGCCCCATCTGAAGGCTCTGCTGCAAGCTGGCAATAAGAGTCTCATTGAGCATGGCGCCGTTTGGCTCCTTAGCACCGCTGATGGCGCTGACGCCTCCGAGGGGCTTTTTAGCATTTGCCTTGCGCCTCAGGGAGTCTGTACGAGCTGGGGGCAGCGGAGGCTTCTTGGCCTTGCGGAGAGAGATGCTGCGGGACAGCGAGCGATCACTGTACAAGCTTCCAGAGTCTTCCTGATTGGCCATCTCGCGGCACTCGTACATGCTGTGCCTGGTCGCCCGCCCGGGTGCCGCACCGTGCCCGCTGCCGTGGCTGCGAGCGCGCAGACCAGAGTCCAGGTGCATGGAGGTGTAGTATCCGTCATTATCTTGGGAATAGAGTGAGCTGGAGTCGGTGGTGGTCCTGGAGGAGAGGTCCAGGCTGCTGTACAGCTGGTTGATAGGAGTGGAGCAGCTGGAGGTCAGGGTGCGGTGCGGAACCACCACGTTTTCTGGCGTGTCGTAGATCCATTGCTCCTCTGGCGGACAGGATGGCGGCGTGGGAGCCAAGGTGCTGTGGCTGTGTATACTGCTGTCTGAGTGTCCTGACTCGCTTGCAGGTGCTGTGACTACCAGACCGCCATCCTTTGAGTGAGTGGGGGTAGAAGTAGCCAAAGCTGGGCAGGTGGAGCTGTGGGTGAAGGCTGCTGGGCTGGAGATCATGGGGTCAGTGTTGGTGGAGGAGGCCACACTGAGCGGGCGAGCTGTGGGGTAAGCTGAGGCCGGGGAGTGGGGGAGCTGACCGGAGGTGTTCAGGGTAATGACCTCAGAGGAGCTGGACAGGGTGGCGTTGGGGATGACTGAGGTGGAATAGGCAGCATGTGGGGACACCACACACGCTGGACCACCACCCCAATCACTGGCCTGTGTCCCCCTCACCTCCTGAGACTTGGGTCTGGGCAGGGTGCCTGTCCTCGGGGCGTTTCTCATGTGCACCACTGTATCGTCAACCTGAAGCTTTCCGATCTGCCTCTGAGGCGTAACTTGGTCCTCGGACTTGATGGGGGTGCTGCTACAGATGGGGTCGGCGCTGAGGGACACCCTGGCGCCCTGTCGGGGCAGACTGTGGAAACGTGAAAGATCTCTGTTGTACTGCGGCAGCATCAGGATCCCAGAGCTGTCGCTACTCGAGATGGATATACTTCCTGTGGAGGAGGAGGTGGAGAGGCCGGCCATTTGAGCAGCGATCCCCTGTCCTCTCTGAGCTCGGATTCTTCTCATGGACGGGGGGACGATCTTCACTTCTTCTGTCTGGCAGCCCGAGTCTCTGGTCTCTGAACGGCGGAGCGTTGAGTTGACGCTCCCAACTCTGCCCAAGGTGGAGTACTGTCCTGGGATGAACATGGAATGCGGCCGGAGGTCTCCGCTGTGTCCTTTTGCTGTTGTCAAAGGAAGAAACAAAATCATTGTTTGATCGAAACACCTCTCCACCTGCACAAAAACCATTCACTCTCCTGTCTATAACTCCCCTGACCACACTGCCTTCTGCTCCTCTGGCTGCACCGATAGATCAACTGTGGTCACATGGAAGCTAATTAATTTGATTTGCTGTACCGTCTCATGCGTTAATAACTTCTGGTCTTCGTCAATAAGAAGGAAAGGGTATGAGGGAAGACAGAGAGACTCCCTACTGTGTCTCCCCTCCTATTCTGGCTCTGTTTCCGTCTGATAAAAAAAAAGCAAATAATACCCTGAGGTCCAGCACACGCAGCTGGTAAGGTAAGAGGCAGCCAACAACAACACATACATGATCACACACATACACAGTGTTGACATGGTCACACAGGACAGAACATAACAGAGTATGCAGACTGATGTACAGCCAAGGACACACAGAAATGCAGATATCACAGAGACACACACACACCGAACATACCGGCTTGTAAACAAACAATTTGAAGAATGAGTTGTAAAGCGGGAGATGATGTCTAATGTGTCTCCCATCTGTGGCGGCTCTCCTGTTGATGCTCGTATCCCAAAACATACACACACTCTTGCGTCCTTTCTTCTCTCTCTCCTCCGTCTCGCTCTCTCTCTCTAAACCACACATACACTCTCTTCCTCCTTTGCTAAAAGCTGGAGTGACAGCTTGGCTGCTGCTGCTGCTGCGATAGATTAAGCTGCAGGTCTACTTCGCAGGCAGCTCTTGTGCAAGGAGAGGGAGGGGATGAAGCACTGGGACAATTACCCCGGCCCAGTAATCATGACATTCAGAGGCTGTCGTCAGCTGGTCACTAACCAGACTTTAAAGCTCCTTTCCTATCAGCCCTTGGTGATCTTATCGCACAGAGAAATGACATTCTCCTTAAACGCCGCTGCTGTCCCACAGCCCAGGGACGTGTAAATAAACATCAGCCATGCGGTGCCGTCAGCGCAGCACAGTGTCAGCTTAGTAAGCTTAGTGCTCGCTTAACACCCAGTTCAGCTGAGTAACTAAGAGTAAGGGACCTGAGAAACTTCCTATCTGTTATTTAGCCCTCATCTGTGTGGAGGGTTTGAGGATCATATGTTCTGAATAGGACAGAAGAGGTTTTACGTGGCCATGATCAGCGTCCTGTTGCTCCCTAATCAGTACATGTGGGTAAGTCAGTAAGACGCCACATGCTAAGATTATCAATATGGCCCCAGGATTAAGTCACAGCCACACAATTAACCCACACAACTCAGAGAAAAAGGTCTGCAGAAAGTTAAGCTTAAAGATTATGGCACAATGCGTATTTCAGAGCGGCAAACCATGCACTTAACTTCTCCTATGTGACATGATTTTCCAACAGGCAAAGACTAAAAATGTGATTATAGGAGGGCAAAAGTTGTCAAGAGGTGGAAAAAGGGCAAAATTAAAACCACAAAACTACTGAGAAGAATTTCATAACTGGCTGTGGATACAGTGAAACAGGGTGGATGAGAGCAGATGAGGACACTTATGGTATGAAGAACTGAAACAGGGAAAGACTGAACATCTGCAGGGCCTTGATCCAACACTGTGGACTTGCATGTGTCATTTTCCCTCGCTCAATGTGACTTACTCAGAAAGATATAGGCGGGGTGAGTTCATTCTCCCCTCAGTGTATACAGTTACAATCTCAAAGCCATAGAGTGATATGAAGTAATGAAAGGAGGAGGGATGCTTGTCCAGAGTGTTGGTACAGGTCTGTGGACAGTAGAGGGCAACATAAAGCCCAACAGTGATCCATACCTAGCTCATGGTTGAAGTTGTCAGGCAGCCCTGATATAGTCTTTCTGCGTTTGACCTTCTTGGGCCGGCGGGACACGGTGTCAGTGTTAATGAGGGAGCGCCGGATGCTCGCCTGTCGGTCAAACACTGCCCCTGGTAGCCGGGAGGGCGAGAGCAAGGCAGGCGGACACACAGGCAAACAGCACTCGGTTAGTTGGAAGGAACAAACTCAACAACATGCAATTTTCAAGTTGAACATGCAATATTGACAGGGTAGGAAACCCTAAAGGGTCAATTCAACCACATTCTCACCTCCACTGCGTGGAATCTAGCCATGCAGATAGTTAAGTTATGAAGTATCTGTCTTCTATATTTTATAAGTACATCCTCTTATACAATGTAAGTCAGTTATTCTGCATAATAAACAGATTATGCTGTGGATAGTTTTCAGCAGGAGTAAAAAGAAATTACACTTTAAATTATCGCCCAACTGATACAGGATTTTTGAGGTAGATACCAATGCTAATAATGGGGAGTTTTAAAAACAATATCTGTTCAATCTTCTAACATAAACACAAGTTAAACAATGTTTATCTCTTTTGGGGTTTTCTTTTTCTTTTTTTAATTGTGTTTGTCACTTAACAGCCAACACTTACAGCGATTAGGGCCTAAACATCCCATCTGATTTACTATTTAAAACAATGTTTTTAACTCTTAACTCTATTTTGTTTTATCTCTTAGGGTGCATATTCAGAGTTGCACAAATAGTGTTTTTATGATTCAAATTCGTAGTAATGCAAAACAAACAAAACATAAGGGGGCGCTACTTTCTCATTGCACTACTGATCCTTTCAATTATTGATCACAGTCTGAATTATGACCTGTCTATTCCTTTATGTGCAGGGCATCTCCAGTATTAAGAGGCAAATCTGGGCCAAATAAAACCAAACATATCTGCATTGCATAAAACTGCTGCATGGAAGTGAGAATTGTTCGGGTGACCTGACCCTTTAACGCTTTCAACCATTAGCCAAAGTGCCTAAAAACTGACAGACTTTACCAGCCATTACTCGCCAAGCTTAATCATTAGCACAGGTAATATCTGACAGCTGGTCAAAGAAAACTTGGCTGCTGGTTTGTGTTAATTTCCAACCCTGATTATAAGTGACTGCGGTATAAATATATACGTGTAAGATATGTGAGATATCGAGCGCATGCTGTTATCACAGAACACATGCACAGGACAGATAAGAGGTGAAGCATGCACACGCATCAACACTCATTCATTCTTCTCAATATCCTTCTCAGTCTCTGTGCAGCTTCCCTGAAGGAAGACTAATATCTTACTAGGAACTGCTCTTCTTTCTGCTATTTGGCTGGCTGGTGACAGCCTGCAGGCGTTAGGGAAATAGAAATTGATGTGAGGGCAGATAGTGTCTATCACATTCCTCCTCAAAGTGACAGTAAAGTCCCCGATCTCTCTCTGTGTCTGCATGTGAGTGTGTGTGTGTTTCCCCTCTCCTTCTCAGTAATGTAAAGCGACAGCAGATGAAGTCAACAGTGATTTGTGTGGAGTGGGACCGCATTAAGCGCTCATTAGCGTCTGAAGGACGGCAGGATTGCAGTTGTATTGGTTTTGACAGCAGCAAAAATTCTGTCTTTTTTTCCAAAACGCTTTTACACCTCATTAAAATATCCAGCTGATGTGAATTCATGTCTGAGTGTCTACAGTGTAACATATTAATCATCAGAACTGGCAGAGTAAGATGTGTTATCTATGTGTGTGTTTGGCAGATAGCACTGAAAAATGTGACATGCTAACAGGGGAATTGCATCGACATGTTTTGTTGTGTTGGGCTGTCAGAAGCACTGTGAACTGACATAAAGTCAGTGGAAGAGCCTTGACCCTCGGATAAGCTGTCAAACGATTTTCACACACAGACGCCCGCTCACACGCGCAGAAAGGAAGGTGAAGGTCAGCCTGCACGAAGCATGATGGAGGAGAACACACACACACACACACAGAGGTGCAGGAGGAGAGGCAGACATCCATGACTGACACATACAGTTTTTTCCCTCTGTGGATGAATGGATACTGTAATTGATTAGTCTCTATCCACTCAGCAACAGGGGGCTGATAAAAGGATCAGTCTGACATTTCCTGTTTTTGCTCTTACTGAGAATTAAATGAGAAGACCATTAAAATCACTGGAGGTGCACCGAGCGATTGGCCCGATAGCAACTGGCTCACAGTCAGCTAGTCGGCCATGACCAGCGACTGGCCGATCAATCTACTATGCCCTTTTTTTTGCTAGAAGGTATGGGGGGAAAATGTACTTTATGTACTTGTGTCTCATCCACTTACATGGACAGGACGGGGTTTAAAACCTATATTGCAGCCAGCCACTAGGGGGAGATAAACAAGCTTAGCTTCACTTACTGGCGTCTTCGGCCGCCCATCTTTATACAGTTTATGTTTTCAAAAATAGGAATCTACATCTTTAACAATTGCAAGACATGGCATGTCAATATGGAAGTTTTTAAATGACTGAAAAGTATTTTTAATTGTAACGCGAGCTGCTTCTAATCTAGCACAACCAGCAGACTAAACTTTTTTAACTTTCCAGCACAACTAATGAGATTCCCACTGGTTGTAGCAAGCTAGTAGCTAACGCCAAGCTAGGCTTAGCTAAACATGGAGCTATCTCTGTATTGAACTCAGACACAACACTGGTGCCGATCTTCTCATATAACTCTGAATAGAACAGCAAAAATATTTTTAAAAGTCAGAAAATCCCTTTATGACAAACAAACCAAAATGTGTGATTGGTGGTGAGAGGTTAACGTTACAGGACAGACACCAGGGATGAGTGACACCACATCAAACAAAGTGGTTTGATCTTTCTACATATGGAACTAGAGGACCTTGAGATTGGTTTTCATCTAGAAACACTGATGGGGATCGGTCGCTACTCACTAATGATCAAGAGAAGGACAGAATGGTCGGATGATCCGAGTCTAACATGAGGTCATACCTGTGACGTTGATGGCAACGATGTCTGTGGGCACGGCCTGAGCCGCCAGCCTCATCTTCTCCTCCGGGGTGGGGAGGGGGGCGCTCTTGTTCCATATGACCTGTCCGTCAACCTCGTACACCTCCCCTTCTTCGCCGCCTCCCTGCGGGGTCTGGGGCCTCATGGAGAGCTGGGATTTGTCGTCCTCCGCTGATGACGCCGTGGACTGGATGAGAAAGAGGAAGAATTGGTTTTAACGAGACATCAAAGGTGAAGTGGAGCGAAGAGAGCAGACATACGGAGAAAGAAAAGGTGGAGGAGAGGAGGGGGATTATAGACACAAAGAATGACAGGGGTGATTAATGTGACAGGGTGGTAAAGAGAGTCTGATGCAAAGGGAAGAGACAAGAGTGATGGATAACAGAGATAAACAAGATTTAGGGTAATGAAAGGCAATGAAAACAAACATGAAGTCATATGGAGTTGGAGATAGAACTGATGGATACAGAAAAGTGTCAAAATAATAGACAGAAATTGAGAGTGAGAATAGAATATTATAGAGCCTAATTATCCTAAACTATAAGTAACAGGCTGCACAGACTTTATTGACACACACAAACAGACTTTAATAGATTATATCGCCGTGACCTTTAGAGGCTTGTGGTGCTGTAAACATGTTTCACAATCAATCAAATCCAAGTGGAAACACTCACACACACAAACACACCGGCACGTACACAAACATCTATCAGAGTAAAGTGACAGAGCGTTTTAAGGATGGCAGGATAAAAGCTAGAGAGCAACAGCGGGGAGAGAGAGAGAGAGAGAGAGAGAATCACTCATGCATTAAACTGTGTTGTTCACACACTAACAGTTCTCAATCCTGGAGGAGGATTTACTGCAGAGAAGCAACAAACAACGTTTTGCTGCAGCATCCAGGCTTGAAATTGAGCTGTTAGTCAACAGAAAACCAGCCACTTCCAGTTTGCTGTCAATGTCGATGTACATTTGAGATTTTGAAATCATTGTTTTGAATCGGGAGCAAACACAAATGGGAATTCAGAGCCAATGCGGGGTTTCTAGACCCTTTCTAAAGGCAAATTCGTGCACTCTTTCAAGCTGTTAAAAGCACTTTTCAAACCTTAAAAACACTGACAGGGGGCACAAATAATCCCAAACTGTTCTGAAAAAAAGAGTCAATTTTAAGGGAAAAATCATCACTTCCTGGATGCAACTGCAACAGGTGGAGCTTTGCCTTCATAGAGAAAAATCCTCCGTGTTATTTTAGGAATAAAGTTCTTCAGAATCTCCGAAATACACCCAGCAAGTATTTCCTGTGTCCATAACGGTTAATCCTGACAGTTAGAAACATTAGAGCGGTGAGAAAGTACAGCTATCAGTGCTTTCATTCATCCACATGGAGGGATGGATACAAGGGAGGAGGCAACAGTGAGGGGCAGGAAAGGGGCGGATGTAAAGAGGATCTCAGCACTAGTCTGATGGCAGGCATGGCGTGTTGTTTTGCATCGTGGCTCAACCTGCAGCCTTGTTTCTCCTTTTGAAGCTGCTGTCAGGCAAAGTTAGGCTCACTGGCCTCAGGACAACAGGAAGTGACAGGGAAGGGAGACACAGCGGAGAGTAGGAAGGCGGATAATGAGAGATGGGAGTCGACGGTTTAGAAAGACAACAGCGTGTTATGAAGGTCAAGGGGCCGACATGGAGGGGCTCAGGGGGACAAAGGAGACCCTGGTAATGATGGAGAAGGACCCCCTGACCCGCTCAGGACCCCTCACAGTGGATAGTGGGAGAGGAGAGGAGAAGCAGATCTGCCTGTCAAAGCATTTACACTTCACTTCACACTAATGGTCTGCCAGTATAAAAAAAGAGCGATAAATAACAGTTTTTGTCTGGTATTTTTCTTGTTATTACTGAATCTGTCTACCAACCTGCTGTGAAATGACAAACCTGTGACATGAGACAAACAACAGTCCCACCATGTGTGGAGCACAGACTAATATATCAGAACAGGACTTATTCTCTTTAAACATTTGGCTCTGAGAATGAAAAGCAATAAAAACAGAGTGAGTTGAAGATTTAGTTCAACGGTACTTTTCCAAAAACTAGTAGATGTTACATTTTAAATGAAGCCGGTAAAGAAAATAAATATATGCATTTCACCTTACACCTTCTTTTGTTACCTTTTACAACATAACACCAACTCTTCTTGGGGAATTTTGAGGCATCAATTGGAAGGTAACATCTTATAGTTTGCCATATGGTTAAAACAGATTTTACCTTATTTGGTCTGACCCTAACCCCTAATGATAACCACTAAGCCTATTCCTAACAAGATGGGTTTAAAATGGTTAATTCTCATTAATCTGGTGTTATGTCAACCACAGAGAAAATCAAAAGTGACAAAACTGATTTTTTTTAATTTTTTTTTTAGCTGGATACATGACGTGATTTCCAAAGTTTTAGTAAAATCAGGAAGGGAGACAGAGGAAACTCAAGGAAAAGGTGCATTCTCATTTCTGACCACTAGATGTCAGACTGCCACTGTTTAAATCACTGGTAGTCTGTGTGCTGAATCAGCTGCTGTGCATTCACATATTACACGTCTGTGTAATCAAAATGAAGTGCCTTGTGTGTTGGTGTTCAGTATTTGTGTACCTTCTTGTCATTGTCGTCCTCCTCCTCATCCTGCAGGCTGCTGGTGGACTGTAAGGGGTCAGAGAAGGTGGGACCCTGAGAGTAGTACTGAGAGCTCCGGAAACCGTCTTTCCTCAACTTGTCGCATTCTGCGGGACAAAACACAGCGAAACTTGTTATATAGACAGAATAAAGATTTGCATCTTTGTGTCAGACAGGAATTCTTTCAGCTTTTCATGTGAGGAAGCTGCAAGCAGATACTCATTATGATCACAAGTCTCTATGTGAGGAGATTTAGTCACAGTAAACCACTACAGTGCCTTTATTTAGACAGAGCTTTTGCTGAATGTGATATAGAACATTGATGTCACGCTTTTCCTTTTTTGTTGATGTAAGATATTATTTATGTACAACAAACAATGTGAGATTGTAAATTAAATCGTTACTCTCTTTTTTATGGTCAAAATCTCCCAATTTTTCAAAGCCATAAACAGCAAAAGCCGACATTTTTGTTGGATTTTCACATTTCCAACAGTCCTTTGGTGAATTATGTGTTGAACGCTAAGCTTAAAATAGTGACATTTAATCAAAATCACCTTACTCAACACGTGTCATTTAAAAATAAACAATTTGCACTAACAAGATCCTGTAAAAAACATTAAATTCTGTATTCCTCGGCTCATCTGGAAAGCCATGAATGATTTTGCTGAGACCAACCGTCATGTGACAAAAATTCTTATACAGAGCTGAGAGGAGAGAACAAGTGAGGTTCTAAGCAGAGGTTTTAAAAAGTAGTTCAATATATATATAAGGCATGTGGAGCCCGAATCATTTTCTTATATTGGTAACACTTGTGGGCACAAATGACATTTTGACTCCTCTCTACTTCTACCCATGATTGCACTGATTCCACAGAGGGGCAGGAATGTAAACTGCAGTGAAAAATGAGGCCACAGTGAGAAAACCAGAGTAAAAAAAAAAAACCTGTACTGATCCAAATGAATATATTGTGTGTACTGTACAGTTGAATTTCTGCATAAAATATGCAAAATAAGTCATTCAGTAACACTGTAGTAGGAAGGATGTGTGAAATATCTATAGGACACACACACAGACGTATGTGTGTAACACTTATCAACTGTGTCTATGTGTGTGTGTGTCAGTCCCTGTTGGACTCTGCCAAGCGCTGCTCACACCTCCTCTCGTCACCACCTGCTGTGACGCGGGGTTGTGATGTATGTGTGTGTATGCCAGTGTGTGATAAGAGGAGAGTTTGTACATGTGTGTGTGTGTGTAACCAGAGGAGGGGGTATCAGTTTCAGTCTGTCACACACAGATGGCAGAACTGTCCCTCTCTCT
>CAFUXE010000690.1:36073-74351 GCA_903364295.1 Serranus cabrilla
CCATGACATCTGATACAGATATCCAGAGTGTGGAGAGGTTATTAATAATGACTGCATTGTGTCCATAATGCATGCATTGTGGGAAATTTGGTTTCTTTCCCCTCAACGGGGATAAGTTTGGGGATTTCTGACATATCATCTATCACCGTCAACAAGACATATCCAATATTTACAAAAACAAATGATATCACCACCAGCCTTTTGTGTTGACCAAATATAAGCATGTCAACATCGTGCTGACTTAGCATTTAGTTCAAAGCCCCACTGGGCCGATTTATGATTTATTTATGCCTGCTAGCATGGCTGTACGCCTTCTGTTACTCAAGCCACACCGGTGTAAACAACACCGCCATTTCTTCCAGTCATCTACCAAGCCCAAAATAACTATTACTGTGACTTTGTTCTTCTTGTGGAAGTTCAAAATAAGTCTGAAAACCAAATCGTGTCTGGGTTCCTTTATCTGGGAACTACAACTCGATGAGTAGCATGAATCCAAAATTAACAGCTTTGCAATAAACAGATAAAAAAGTGTTCCAATTCTCTACATCATGATGCCAATGTGTAAATAAAGTATTCACGCTTTGTCAACAAGTGAACCAATGTTAAATGATGAACCTCAATGCTGATAGCACACCATTAGTCTTGTTATTTCTGGTCACACAGGTAAGTGATTCAGTGTTGACCTTCGTTTAAGCATCACAAAAATGTCTCAGTTCCATTCAGATATTCAACGAAGCTTCTCCGTTTCTAAATCCTGACTGTGCAGGTGTGTAACACATGTGTGACATGCTATTAGAAAAATAATTTCCCAGTGGAAAGCTCCATCCAGCCGCTGTCAGTGTAACATGAAGACGGACTCCTGGCTGCCCTCAGACTACATTAAGAGCCATTACCATCCAGCCACTCTGTCTCCACTCTTATTGACTCCTGGTCCTTCTCACTCTCCAGTGGACCCTCGGAGGACACGCCACATCAATAACCACAAGGTCTGAGTACTGGCTTACAGCAGGCTGACATCATTGTGCATGTTTTGTATGTATGGGTGTACATATTATTGTGCATGTGTGAATGTGCGCCTGCAGCGGTTTCTACAATATACTGCGTTTAGACAACAGACCTTAAAGCAGGTCTAGATCACTATATTGCATCCCTGTATTCTTTGTGTTTTTGTTTCTGCTGTTGACACACACGGTCTTGCACATATAGGTTATAAGACAACACATGTGCCTATAGACAACATGCATGCAAGCATGTAACCACACACAATTTAATATGCACACGCACGTACACACATCCACGCCTGCACACAGCATCATGTTGGCTGCCACACTTGTTTCCTGACCTACATTTCAACACCAGGGCTGTCTGTGCTTCTCTCCTAAGGGCCTGTGTGTGTGTGTGTGTGCACGTGTGTGCATGTATCATTAATCCAATTTTATAATTAACTTCACACACAAAATGCCATAAATCTGAAACAAACACACAGATGTGATACACTGCAGTGTTCACTTTGAGTGTTTCTGCAACAGCAGACTTTCTGCAACATAAACCTCACAACAACTGGCTTAATTAAAAGTGTGACGTGACTGATGCCCAACCTGGGATAATAATCAATAGGCAGCAGCTGGAATATTACTTCATTCACTTTAAGTGTATGATGAATTGGCTTTAATATTTCACTGCACGCTTCACTCTGGAGGCATTTAGCCGACACTCCAATCAAGACTGATTTACCAAGAACATAGCGGCGCACATTTAATTTCCAATAATCTGCAAAACATTGCACGGATAAACAAAAAAATAAAAAAACAGAAAACATTCCATATCTTTTATACATGAGCTTCGGTGTGCAGCAGTGTGTCGCTGCTGCTGTCACCATGACCCTCGTGCTTAATGCTGCTGACGAGAGGGTCTTGTCTGATTTGGACACAGAGGCCCAGAGACAGACTGAGCTAATTTAGGTTAAGTGCCTCCAGTAGCTCAAGGGCACAAAGCAACAAGCCACCTGGGGCAAGCCTGCACCATGAGGGAGGGAAGCTCAAACTGAGTGTGTGTGTGTGTGTATCAGGCAGACGCAGGGGTACAAATGAGAAGTGGGTTAAAGCCATATCAGCTCCAATGTGTTCATGTGTGTTTATCTATAGTTCCTCCACCGCTGCAGCAAAAAATTGACACTGTGCTGTTTGACCCACTTCCCACATTGCTCCTCACTTCTCATCAGTAACGACAGTAGGTCATCTGGGGAGGGGAGGGGGGTTAGAGGGGGGGGTCGCAACACCTAATCAGCCAATCAACAATCAGACATACAACCAATTGACCAATGACTACAAATTTAGGAAGTGAAAAAGACAATCAGCCTGGAGGCGGGAACACAATCAGGAGGTTAGATGTGAAGTCGGATGCCAGTTCTGGTGGCTGGCATTGATTACTGTAATTAACCAATTCATTAACACTGCATGACTGGGCTTGGCTCTGCACACCAGGCCCATCACATTGATCCAGTTTGTATCTCTGCTCTGTTAGTTGGTTTGCTAAGTGATGTTCTGCACAATCCTCACTGCTTTTACAAGGCAAGGATGCTTAATGTTAATCAAAATAAACTCTTGAATTTTGCCACAGTGTAGAGATGCAATCTCATGGGGTGGTGATGCTTTTTAAGATCTCCTAAAGCCACAACTAACTGCTTAACTTATTGTGTTTTCATCTGCTGATTTCAAACAGCAGGAATTATTCTTTTTACTCTTCTGTGACATTTTTCTGAATAAAACCTGTCAACAAATTAAGCAGAAAGCCACCAGTTAACACTGTCAGCCTTAAACTGAAACACCTATTGTTCTGAAATCGCCATTCGTATCTGAAATCCAGTTTTCTGACAACCAGACACATCAGTGCCCACACACTCGCCCCAACAACCACAGATTTTGATGACGTTAAGAGTTTTAATTAACTGTTTAAAGCTTGCTATCTTGTCTGGATGGCTGGGACAAAACACCATTTCCATCACTAACATGCAAATGCATGTTTTTGAGGACACTTGTTAGCCACTTGTTAGCCAACGCCTCTTTAAGGACACTTCAAAATTGACAAGTGAGGGAATTTACAAAAAAAATGTATGTTGTACAACAAAACAGGAACATCTCTTCAGCTTGTGTTAAACAAATAACTTATTTCAGGCAACAAATCAAAAACCAGTTCAAAATTGAGTTTGAGAGGATCGACCCCAAAGCTAATATGCTAATTAAATACCTATTTATTACTGGAGCTCAGGCAAAAACTATTATGTTAACGTGAACAATATGTGCACTGTACATAAACTGTGGTAATGCAGTCCGTTGTATTAGAAGGAGTGTGTTGTAATCCCAGGGTAAAGACTGAGAGGGTTAAACATGTCTCAGGACAGGCTTAGTCCCCATAAGATGACGTGGATCAGTATCATCTGTAAAACACACACATATGTACGCGCATACACAGCGACACACTCTGATTGGTGCTTTCATCTGACATATCAAACACACTCAGTGATGTACACAGGTGTGTGTGTGTGTGTGCACATGCATGTGCTGAGCCTGGGGGTCTTTATTGATAATCCTATGTTGAGACTAGTCTGGGAAAAAAAGCAGGTCCCCCAAATCCACTTAACCCCTCCTTTCCTCTCTCCCGCCTCCCCCTGTCCGTCTTTATTAACCCCCGCTCTGCCTCCACTGCCGTCTCTCCGTCCGTCCCTCCCCCCTTCTGTCCCATCTGAGCAATAATGGAGGGATGGAGGCATTAATAGAGAGAGCCGACCTCTCCTGGATGAAATGAGTGCGCCCTCCTAATGGGTCCCGAGGGAAACGAGACCAGCTCCCTGATCAAATAGTCCCAAAATTTAAGACCGCCATTATTCCAAATTAAATTCTTCGTGACACCCCATGTGTCTCCTTCTGGTGTGGATAAATGGGTGCGTTCTGTCTGATGGGCAATTAATCCAACTGTAATTTGGTAATCGCAGTAATCCCATCAGTTTGGTCAAACACGTTTTTATGTGTGGGCTCTAAAGTCATTTCTATAATGATAATTCACAGATGTTTAACTGTGAAACTGAGGAGCATTGTAGTTTCATCCACTGCATGCGTCCCTCTGCTTCTCTGTATGATAACGCCACCTTGTGGTGAAAATAAGCAACAGCTAACACAAATGTAATTGGTGCCCAAATGTCATCCTGTATAGTACTCTTAGGTTAACAACAGTCTAGGAATGTAGCTTCTGCTATAAACAAACAAAATTAGACTCAAACGGTCACCAGTGCGTGCTCCCCTGTGGGTTTACAAGCAAAGAAAATGTCTGTAGCTTCCCTTTCTCTACATTTTTCTTTCTTTTTTTTTTGTCTTTAACCCTAATCCACGTACACATGTGGAGTGGAAAACCCTCGAAAAAAAAGAGACGTTGCTATGGTGAGGACAACTCATTAACGAGACAGATTTAAAGAGGCTCTTAAAATCACTTTCGCTCCCCTCCCTCCCTTCTCTCTGTCCTTTTATAATCAGCCTCTATGGGGGGACATGAGCTTTTCAGAGGCTTGGCTTTGCTTTCTGAGGCTTAATGGAACCTCCAGCTGATTGGGACATAAAGGGGCCTGCGGCTCAGGAGAAGGCAGGAAGAGGGAGACTGGTGCTGGGGTGCAGGGTGGAGCAGTGAGGGGGTCTGTGGCTGATGGGAGCTGAAGTGATGAAAAATGAGACGGGTTAGATGGAGGAAACAAGCTTCCTGATCACAGCAGACATGTTTGAATATATTTTAAATGTTATGTATGTAACCAGTTGAACAAGTTTGTTTTGCTTACATTTTGTATTAATTTTCATCAACAGGTTTTTTAAACTTTTGTTTTCTATTTGAAAGGCTGATTTCTTTTAACTTTCGACCAAATTATCCCAAAGAAGGGAACAAACTTCATAAAAATAAAAGAGAAATGCATATGGAGCCAGACTGTGAGTCACTTTGACCCTACTTTCATGCTAATTAAACCGTCTGATTAACTGTTTATAACATTAGTAAAGGTAAAGTACATTACAGTGGAAGCTTGTAAGCTACGGTTAGGCTTCAATGAACTTGAAAGATTAATATTTCTTTGAAATGTATCATAAAATTACAGGGACATCAGAAAATACAGTATGTTTAAGTGTTTAAAATGTCTGAAAATTGTCAAAAATTCCCTCCCTTCTGAGGTTTGTGTAATCTACCTTGGGTTAAAGGAGACGACTGTGCACTTTGCGTGAACCGTACAGTCGGAGTGAGGAATGCGCTCATGTGTGCAGACGGAGAGCAGACTGGTCAGTGGGGCAAACAGGGCCAGAAACCTCAGAGGGCCAGACTGGAAGCAGCATGAGGTGGAAAAAAGCTGCCTGTAATTGCAGCGCTCATTAAAGAAATGAGCTGTGACTGAGGTAGGTGCAGCCTCGGAGTGCTTAACACACTTATCCTGCACTGGGGCACAATTAGATTTTTCAATTACTAAAAAACAAGACCGCTGAAGAGAGCAAAAGCCGAGGCAAATACAGGGCAGATTAAGTCTTTTGGCATTAAGGGAGTGTTAAGCAGAACTCAAGACTTCTTTTGTCAGTGTGCATGAAAACATTAACTTTATATGGCAAATAAGGGAGACTGATGTACTTCACTGCATGCAAACAGTTTGTCTGACATAAAAAGAAAATACAAAAAAGGCACAAAACTGCTAAGTATTCCTCTCAATCATTTATAAATACAGTCACCAGTTTAACTGATTGCATTAAACCCTAAAGCTTCACCTTTGTAATTATGCATAAAAATACCTTAAAAACTCAAAACCAGAAAGAGGAGATGACAGTAGAGGGAGCGAGAGATCTGCAGGAACTATCTTCATCTTGTTCTCCCAGAGTCTGGGTGCCATATGGTGCAACACACTGACCCAACCTCCAGGAGGCTCCCTTTGTCAACAGGGGCAGAACAACACTGAACATACCACAGAAAGTGGAGGTTCACTGAGTGAGTGAAAGACGGAAAGAAAGGAAAGAAACAAGACTTAGAAGCAAAATAAATATCTGCCCTGAAACAAAGCACACTAAGCAGATTTATTGTTAAAAATCTCCGTGTGTTTCTCTCCTCTGACACATTCAGCCAATGAAAGGATTAATGTCTCCGTTGATCCCAGTGATTATCTGTCCTGACCTGATGTGATAAATAAGCCATTAAGTAAAACTCAATTGTACACATATGGGCCCTGGAGGGTCTCTTACACCTGATCCCTCCTGAAATAAACACTGTCCTCCCTGACTCACGCACCTCCTCCATCGCTTCCAGTCTCCCAAATGAAAAGCCATCTGAGCCCAGACCCACAGTATTAATCTGCCCAGATTATCTTATTACAACAATTTGTCAAGCAAACCGCTCACGCACAGGAAAGACAAAACCGACTCCCTGGAAAAACCCAACGCACGCTATTTTGACACGCTGTGAAAAACTGGTTTTAGCAGAAATGCATCAATGGATATTTATGACATCTTGGATATTTAATAAGAATTTACTGTTCCTGACCTGTGATGTGCTTTACTTTACAAGCAGAAACACAGAGGAAGAACTGGGTTCATTGGCAGAACATTAATCGATTATTCTTTCAGTGAATTTTTGGCAAAAATGTTACACTTTCAGTGGCTCTAGCTTCTAAAATGTGAGGATTTGCGGTGAGGATAGTAAAGTTGATACATTTGGATTTTTGACTATTTAGTCTTAGAAAACAAACAATTTCACCTTGTGGTCTGGGAAATTATAAAGTGCATTTTTTCAACAGTTTCTGACAATTTTTCTGACAAACTGTTTAGTTTATTAACAGCCCCAGTTAAAGAAAAGAGAGCCACTAACACAAGCTTAGTCGATGGAGAGCGTAGCGCTCCGCCAAGGCCATGCCCCATCTCAAAATGTTAATAAAAGTGAAAAATAACGTGTGTATCTGCCCCGTGACTCAGATCCCCTCCTAAATTTAATGGGGTCTTCCTTGTCCAATGCTTCACCCCTCCAGCAAGTTTCATGAAAATCCTGCCAGTAGTTTTCTTTTAAATCCCGCTTAAAGTCAGACAAACAAACCAAACCAGAATGTAACCTCCACTTATGTACAAATGAACACACTGAGATGCAAACACACGGAGACAGAACTCCACAGACTCAATTACCTCCCAATATTTGTCAGTGATGACTTCATTAGCCTTCGGTTGCACATGATGGAAGAGCACCTGTTTAGCCAATCACCAGCCAGCCATTACCTATTAGGCCTTTAACAAGCTGAGAGGTCTCCATCTGTTAGAAACACAGCGAGCTGTTACCCACTGATAACCCTTCACCTCCTTTACCTGCTAACCACATCAACGTGGACGGGGAAGATGTGGCTTTCTATATTCAGAGTGGATAAGCGGCACGAATGAGCAGACATGCACTCATTCACACAGACACAAACAGACTTTATCAATGAAAGAGGGGAGGACGGAGGCACAGAGATTGAGTCAGACAGTTGCTTTGAAGCAAAACAGAGCCTTAACCCATTTTACAGTTGAATAACCCCGAGCAACCCCTGACCCCCAATTCCCGAAAGAGTGTGTATGTGTGTGTGTGTGAGAGGGAGAGAGAGATATCCCCGTCTTTTCTTCATCTCATTAAGCTGTGTGTCATGCTCTCTACTCTATTGTTCTGCCAACCTGCTATTTAGGGGGGTTTCATGCCTATTCAGGACCAAGTGTGTACTTGCCTTTACTCATCTGTGTTTGAGTGTGTTTGAGTGTGTTTGAGTGTAGGTTTTAGCCTTGAAAATAACACGTCATTGTGTTTATATGAATGATGTTCCACCTCAAAGCCTAAAATCCCAGAGTAAGAGCAAAGGCATGCTGATTTGCCTGGATGTTTTTCTGTAAGATGTTTTTCTCAGTCAATCAGAAAGTTAACCTCAAACCAGAGATCAGGGCAATGGTTTAGAAAAACTTGACTGGTTTAGGAGGGGGAAGACGGAATAAAGAGAGGAGAAAATGTGGCAAACGTAAGCTTGTTTCTTCCTTCCTTCTCAAAACCATTTGAAGAGAAGAAGGAAAAAATAAACAGAGGCTCTTCTTCTTTTGCCTTTATGTGTATTTTTCATCTAACATTCTCCCTACAGGACTGTATACATTTTTAATGCCTGTGATCTCATGGAAAGCCACATTAATAGCTCACATTCTATTCTTCTTCTTTTTACTCGTCATTTAGCGCCCTGTATGTATGTCTGTTGTATTTAATGTCAAACAGGTCACAGTCCCAGTTTTAAACATGTGACCATCACAGTCACATGGTTCATGTTTTGACTCGGTTATGTTTAGGCAACAAAATGACGGGAAACAAACACTAGGGTGAAAAAGTTATGGTTGTTTGACCAACTTCCTTCTCACGTGGACTTTCTCACTTTTTATACGACTTCCCTTTACTTTCAGAGCACTGAGTGTCTAATATTGCAGCAGGGTGAAATAACAGGCAAAAAGCTCCTTAATAAACTGGCGTGTTATTGATAAACCATGTGGTGATGCCAGGCTGTAATGCAGAAAGGCTCTACTGAAACCTTCAGCTTTGCACCATGCTCCATCGACTGCCCGGCCTTTTATCACCCTGAAAATGTGGTTTACGTTTGTGTGAATGAGAAACTCTGAAGGGGAGACAATGACAAAGAGCCGAGGCCGAGACCAAACCCCTCCTGATTCCCACAATCGTATTACCCTAACTGATTTTCAGCGGCGCTCCCCCACATAAATGCGGCCAATCCATTTCATTTGGCCTCATCTAGTTACTCTACAAGCCGGTCCTCCCTCAGGTGCTCTTCCCTCGGGAGCTGTTGGCACTGATTGGTCGATAGCTGAACCTGCTCTCACACTGAGGGATTACGGGGGAACACCTGCTCCACCACTAAACTGATATAAAATAGGAGAAAGAAAAAGAAAAGATGTAATTTACAGTAAGAAAATGAAGATTTATGTGAAGAGTCAGGTAGAAATCAGCAAGATAAGAGGGTGAAAACACAGAATGAGATGCATGCAGGAAAACAGAAACAAACACACACAAAGGACGCATTAGCCAAATTCCAGTTTGAGCGTGTTTGTGTGTATGGGAGTCGTCTGTTCAGCGGCGCATGAATTCAGAGTGACTGGGAGGTTGATTCAACCTACAGAGCCCAGACAATACTGTACCCATGGCAGCAACATCTTGAGCTGTCACGGCCTGTTAGCCAAAGCAGGCGTGAGGACGGGCCGCGCTCGTCTGGCAGGATATTGTTACACAGGGGAAGGTTTTGGATAATTACAAGTGCAGAAAGACATTAGAAAGTAGTTATTAAAGTGGATGGATGGACAGAAAACAGGTTACAAAAGTTATATGCAAAGAAAAATCTCTTTAAGCCCTCTTTTGCATAAGCATTCTGGTTCCCCACCGGGATTATCAGCACTATAAAGTACTGTAATATCATATCCTTGCGTATTCCTGCAAATAAATCATGAGCATGTGACAGATTCTGTCACATCCTTCAGCCCTCCCTTATCTCCATGATGGCGTCTTTATGTAGTGGTGGAGGTGAAAGTGGGTCACCCCCGTAACCCCGGCGGTGTCGGCTTCATCACCCCTTCACTGTCAGCTCTGTTACACTTCCCTGCAGGCCTGGCCCATCACCTCCAGCTGCTGGCTATTGTGTCTCGTTCCCAGGGGTGGTCACCCAGGGGTGTTATGACCGAGCATGGTCTGGATGCAAGCGTGCACATGTGCACAAAGATGCTGACGATGAATAAAAGCATGCTCGAACAAATGTCCGAGCACAGATAGCACATATTTAAATGTGCATATAAGCTAGAAATATCACGCAAACACAGATGTAATATGGAACATCATGTATTTAAGCATTATTGACCGCATTTTATTTCCCTGAGGGTCATCTAGTTCTCGCCTTGAGGACCCTCACCACCACACCAAAGACCAAAGGTCTCTGAGGTCACAAAGCCACAATCTGTACCGACCCTGCACGGGATGCCCAGCATAACACAAACACACACATGTCAGGATGCACACTTGCACACACAAAGACAGAAGGTGCAGATCACCCTACGAGAGGATGGAAATCACCTAATAAGAAGAGACAAAGCCCAGCTTGGGAAAAGCTTCTGCCGCATGTGTCGTGACTATCTGTCGCTGTGACAAACAGCATATAAATATTGGACACAAACACTTGAGGTGAGCTGTCTTTGAAGCAGGAGCCTGTTTCCCAGACAAGAAAAACACCGTAATCCTTGCAAAATGGAAATGAGGTGTCATGTTTAGTCTGATAAGTCTTACTAAGAGGCTGTGAGGGATGCTACCTGAGAAGTCAGGAACCTGTAATCACACTGTCTTTAAGTTAAATGAGGGAGGACAGAGTTACTGTTGAATCTTGACAATAGTCGGGAGTATTAGGGCTTAAAAATATGACGATATGCATCATCAGAATGCCATAAAAATGTCTATTGTATTTATTTTTCTACATTTCTTTGGCAGTGTTGGAAACCCAGCAGCTGATTACAGCAATATTTAGGTCACCCATGGGAGCAAAAGTAAGCTTTACCATATGGTTATTTCATTAATTATTGATGTAATTGCCAGAAAATATGCTATAAATGACATATGTTATTGTAGTATGAAATGACCTGTATCGTTATATAGTAGAAGATTTCGGCCATACGCCAAGCTCTATAGAGTATATAGATGCAATGAACAACTTTACTCTAAGAATCTGGCAGTTTGTTTGTTTGCTCTGCTCTCTAGTCTGTACCTTTGCCATCCTGGAAGGTTTGTGTTTTCCCCGGCGAGCCTTTGCTGACGGGTCCAAGCAGCGGTTTGGGTGTCCAGAGAGAGTCCGGCTTCTGGTGGACCTTTGACACTGAGAGCAGCCGTTTTCGCAGGCAGCCCTCGGTCCGGGCGGGCCTGGGGCTTGGGAAGGCCTCTGGCTGGAGCCTGTTCCCCATCTTGCTGGCGGGCAGGAAAGAGCACAGAGTTCGTTTCTCGCCGGAGGGGTCCTCATAGCAGGCCCTGTGCCAGCAGCTGACCACCGGCTTCGAGGAGAGGCAGTGCACGTATGTGATCATCCCTCGCTAAGACCTAAGCCCCCCCAACGCCCACCCTCCCCTGCGCTATCCAGGACCAAAGTCTCCCCCAACTCCTCCTCCTCCTTCTTCTTCTTGCACGACCCAATCGCTCTCTGGACGAGCACTTGAGGTGGTGGGATGGAGGGGTGACTGTGGGAGACCTCCCCTCTTGCTCCAAGCCCTCAATAGGCCTCCCCCTCTCTTTCTGGGAAGATAGGACGGGGGTTTGGAGGTTTTTGCAACCCACAGGGGACCCAATCCCCCCTCTGTCTCCTCCTCTCTCCTCCTACTGTTTTTGTCCTTCCTCTCCCTCTCTCAGGGGATCCTATTGACTTGCATTGATTTGCCTGACAAAGGAAGGCTATGCACAGTGTTAGATTACAAGATTTTACTCCAGAACAAATATTCCACAGAACTATTGCAGCATACAACTATTAAAAATCCTGCATGACTATCAGTTGGATGTCTGGCAGACTCCCCGGGAGCTTGCAAAACAGGAATTCTGACCCTGAAAAATGACCACAAGAACTACTCCAAAAATGCAAAAAATTCAGGTTAAAAAGAGGCAGTGCCTTATTAGAAATACCTGCGGTTAAAGGATGTTTATCTTTTAAATGCTGTGCTATCCTCAATGACTCAGAAGCATCACCACAAACTGTGCAAAAGAAGATCCACGAAAAAACAACATCATGACCAAGCGCCTTCATTTGGTGAATCACAGATGTTCAGACAGAAGTTTGCAGTGTCAAAAAGCGCCCGTCTTCTAATTTTTCCGGCCGAGACAGAACACCAGCATTGCTCTGTGGCGTCCACATGGCCTCTCCTCTCAGCTCCTCCTCCCTCTCTGCTCCTCAGCGCTGCTGTTCTAATCTGTAAACCCAGATTATCCAGCCTCCAGCCCCAGCCTCCGATTGTGACGGACACACACAACACAGATGGACACCAGGCTGTGGATAATTACCAACATCACCTCAAGTGCTCAAATGAGTGCTCAAGGAGACTTGGCGTGATACGTGTCAGCTGGTGAACTCAGATGACACAGACTTGAGTGCAAAGAAAGCTGGACGCCGGGCAAACATTCACCTGCAGCCTCAGGTTTACACTCACCTGACTGCTCAAACCAAGTAGAGAGAGCCAGCCGACAAGAAGCATTCTTACAAGTTTACAAAACAAACACATGGAAGTTTCCAAGCTTTGATGAGTTTAATTGGAGCTGAACTGAGGCACAGATGGAGCGAGAGATTTCACCTGACAGCCTAACGCAGGCAGATGTAAGTGCAGCCGACACCAGATAAAACGATCAGAACCAAACAAAGAGATGCTCTGAGATTAACACGCCGGGTGAGAGTAGTCACGAGCGGCAAAGAACTCCAGACTAACCTGCCGGGTGAAGGTGTGTGTGTGTGTGTGTGTGTGTGCGCACGATCCTTAATCAGCTTGGCTGTGAGGTGCTCTAAGCTTATTGATATGATCAGATTAATAGGCTGAAGAGCAGCAGAGGATAGGAGCAGACAGAACTGAGGACAGGATACTACAGAGAGAGGTCAGCCACCAGACACACGCAGTCATTCACATTAACAAGAACAAGATCAGAAGAGGGACATTAAAAAGGGGGCAAGAAGTACATGAGAACAGTAAAGCAAATGTCTCCCTCTGGTGGTGCCACAACACACAGACACACACATGCGTGGACTAGTGAGGGAAGTCTACATGTACTTACAAATACGTAAAAAAAATGTTGAAAAAAAAACACTATAGAGCTGAATAAAGATTAGTAGATTGACAGAAAAATCTTATATTAATTTCACCCTAACAATGGTAAACTGGAATGAACCTTTTTACTATTTGTTTATATTTCATAGACTTAAGAAATAATTAGAGCTACAACAATAAGTCAATAAACTGATAATTTGATTGACAGAAAATACTATACAAAAAATACATTTTTTAATCACAAATGCTAAAAATTTGATCATTCCAGGTATTCAAATGTGAGGATTTGCGTTTTTCTTGGCCTTACACTATAGTAGATCTAATATCTTTTGGTTTGGAAATGCTGATTGCACAAAAAAAGATACACAATGAAGTCACTTTAGTTCAAGTTTTTGTAGACCACACGATTAATTGAACAAATATATCACAGATGAATGTGTAACAAATATAATATTTAGCTGCATCCCTGCAATTAATCATGAAAATAATCAGATCAGCAGATAATTAAATAATTATAAACCACAGCTCTTGCACTCATAAACCTATTGCAACTCTGGGGGAACGGGGAGCGACTGTGTCTACGTGTGTGTTTGTGCGGTTGTTATCCGGCCAAAGCCTCAGCATATAGCCAGAGGCTGAAACAGCCATTACCGATGGTTATCGTTTCCACAGCGCGGTGAGGCAGCCAACACACAAGCTGATTACAAAACCAAAACCACTGCACACACACCCACACACAGGACATAATGGACAAACCACTGTATACACACACACACATACAAAACAGTGTGTGGACACGTTGCCCGTTGGGCGAGCCAAAAGATTCAAACTGTGGCCTAAATTGCACTTAACACTGTTGTTGCCCCAAATTCACAAACACACAGACACACAGTGGGTCAAACAGTCCACGCAGAGAACAACATCAGGGGGTCACAGTCAGCATCGTCACATCACGTTTTTAAAGTGACACACTGGAATACATTCATTATTTGGCATTTTGTGGTGGTGACAGTTGTGTGAGTGTATGAAAACACACATACACACACACAGGAATAAATGCCATGTGTGTTAGTTGGCTGTGAAAGTCCAGGTCTTGCCCAGAACCCAGCATGCACGGCAGTCGGCCTCTCACAGCCCAATGCACATGAATGGGGATTAATACTAGTCAGAAGATACGTGTGTTTGTCTGTGCATGTGTGTGTGTGTGTGTGCAGCTCTTAAAATGTGCAACATCCACTTAAAGTTGGGAAAGTGCATATATACTGTTTATGTTGATGCATGTGTGTTTACATGCTTTTGTGCAAAGAAACTTTCCTATGTGTCTATGAATACTCACGTGTGAACATAGACTCTGTGTGTGTGAGTGTGTGTGTGTTTGTGAGTGGGGGAAGCCAAAACGGAAGGCTTTAGGGAAGGGACAATGGTAACCATGGATACACATAGGTCTGAATGGAGTGAGAGGAGCACCTGCACGCTGAGTTAGTCCTCTGTCTGGGGAAGTCATCCCCTCGTCCACAGGGGGTCGGCCATTGTCTTTTCAAACTTCACTCACAACAAAACTTTTCCAGCTTTATGGAAACATCGCAGCTCAACACTCGCCTCCTCAGAAACTTTGTCTCTTACTAAAAATACAGCAAGTCCACTACTGACATCAATATCTTTCTACACTTTTGAACTTCCCCTAAAAGCCATTGTTTTGTAAACTGTTTTCAGAGGACAAAAGGTTCACTGGAGTCCTGACAGAGTCCATTCACAGGTGATTGGATTGTTCGCCATCTATTGTTTACCCATCAGGAGCAGAAATCTTGTCGTCCTTTGGGAGTTTGACTTGTTTACGGAGGTCAACATCTCGTTCTGAGTTTACACTTAAACCAACCAAGGAACAACTACTTAAACTTGCAGAAAAGTGATATGAACAAAGCTGCAATGATTAGACAACAAATCAATTATTCTGCCAAAAAAAAGCTATTTTGTAATTTTTCATGCAAAAAAATTGCAGAAAATGCTATTTTTTTGCATTTAAATTTTTTATTTATATCACATTAAATTGAATATCTTTGGGGTTTGGACTGACATATTTTTATATATTTTCTGACATTTTGTTAGACCAAAAGATGAATTGAGGAAATAATCAGCAGATTAACCTATCATGATTATAATGAGTAGTTTCAGCCCTAATCGATCGACTTTTCTGTTTTCAGAGTGGCCATATATGACCTTCCCTTATGACAATTATGAGAAGAATTATGGGAACCTGCACAAACATACTTCTATCTCAAGTATTTATTAGCCTTAGTTTTAACACATTATGCAAAGCTACAGGTCTAATTTACCCAAGCAGTGGTATCTATTTCAAACCAACATCATTTTAAGTGGCTTTAGAGTCCAGCTCCACCTCACTGCAAACACTTACTCCACTGTCTACACATCAACACCTCCGTCCCGTCCTCCTGCTCCTCTCTTCCCCTCCACTGGAGATAAGCAGCCTGACACATCGAGTGTGAGAACATCCATCAACACCACCACCCACAAGGCCAGAGGGCAGGTAGCGGGTCAGCCTCGGGTCAGGGGGGGTCACGGTCCCTCCAGACACACAGCACAGGTGCACTGCTTACTGAGGGACTGAAGGAACTTTAATGGGGTTGTTAAAAAAAGACTGTCAACAACTTTGTTCGTTAGTTAGCAGCTCTGATTTCTCTGATTAACTTGTAACTTGCAGCACATGTAAATATTGAAATGAACTGAGAACGATTAACTAGAACTAATTGAAAACTGTCAAGATATTGAAATGAACATGACTTCAATAATAGAGATAAATATTTCAAATTAAACATTTCCTTAATCTAGTCCCATATATTATTATATCTTCACTGTTCCATTAAAACTGAGCCTACTGCCTCTGAGAGATGGAAAGTCGGAGGCGTCCTCGAGAGGTTAAAGTTCCGTCTCATCTGATGTTTAGGTGCCATATAGGTGGCGAGAATCCTAAGTGAAATGCCGCGAAGCGTTGAGGTTAAATATAGGTTTACACATATAGCTATGTGGGTCGCTGCCCTGTGGGCCGAAACTAACACGGCTGCCCGGGAGAAAAAACGCACAGAGCTCCTGCTGCCTTCCCAGGAGTCTGTGCAGCTCACACACACATTCCTGGAATTCAACTGACACACATGTGCAGGCTGCACATACAGATGCTCCAAGATCTTTATGTTTAATTAGTAGCTCTTTCAATCAAAGAATTAACTTCCAGCTTACAGTTTCTAGCTCTTTGTATATGGTCATTTTTGCTATTTATAAATGACAAAAATATGACATTTAGTTAACTCTATTAATTCTGTAACAGCTGTAATTAAGTCTCTTCAAGCCAGAGTTTGTACTCAGCAAACATTCACTTTTATTCTACATTTCATACCTTATGCCACTAATTTCATTTTCAGGTTGTAGCTCGAGGTTATGATCATTATGGCTGCCACCTAAAACTGCAGTGTTTCAACTTTCTCAGCCAACGAAAGCAGACCTGAAGTGAGTGTTTTTGTTTGAGTTATTCATAACTCGAATTACTCATAAATGCTGAAAGCTAAGCCTAATTAGAGACGATAAGAGATTGGGATTTGATACTGGATTTTGATTAGGTAAAGTGCCCAAGTGCTGCAAAAACAAATATTTTTTTTACCACCAATTGAACTCCTAATTATTTCCTTGATTGAGCTATTAATCGTTTGGTCTTTAAAATGTCAGAAAAGGAAGAAAAATAAAGGCCCATCTAAAGTTGAGGTGACGACTTCAAATTATTTGTTTAGTCTGACCAACAGTCCAACACCAAAAAATATTCAATTTCAAAAGATGGAGACAGCAAACCCTCACATTTGAGTTATTGACAAATTCACAAAATAGTTGCACTGACTGGTTGATTGATACAGCTCTACTACATTGAAAATAATCTTATTCAACAAAAGTTATTGAAAGTGGCTTGAATATCTGGTATTTAGTTCATCTATTAAAAAAAAAAACAACACTTAGTCATTAAAAAAAGCCTTAAAAGACTTTACATCGACTTAGCTACACTAAACGTATTGAGGCTGGATGATGGCTCAGGCTCCAGTCCAAGCGCACACTTCATCCACGAAGCATCTGTGAATGGCTGGACCGGCACATCTGCAATTCCCCCTCCACTGCTGTCTGCAACCCAAACACCCAGAGCCGCTATAATGCTCACACATCCGAGTGAACTACAATTAGAGTGGTTGAGAACAACCCAGAGAACCCTGGACCGGGTCCCACTCAGCCAGAGACGTGTTCCTCCAGATTGGACATGGCCCGAGCTGCCCTGAACTGACCTGCGAACGAGGAGGCTGGATGAAGTCTGTGCAGTTTGTTTTTTTGACAGGGCTTACATTCACTGACATGAACAGCGTTTCTGTACCCGTCACACTGCAGGAAACCTCCAATTTGAGTAAGAACGATTTCCAAAAAATCACTCCGGCTAATCCCTACTCAGACCCATCTAATGTCTCCTCTCTGGGATAACATATTCTACTGGAGTGGAGCTCAAGTGCAGAAATAACTTATGTAACATACCAAAAGCCACACCAAGTGGTCTGGCTGGCTTGCAAAGGGCTTACACTAAAATGCAAGGCTTTACAGCGGGAGAGGGGGGAGTGGGTGGGTGTGTGGTCAGGAAAACAGATGAGAATCCACTCTGGCCACAGCTGCATGTGGAGAAACATGGACTGAAAATGTGTCACATCTGCCCCATCTGAGTTGGCAACCCCTACTGTTTGGGACTTGTTTAAATCATAACATAAGCAGACATTCTGCAACTGGCAACCAATGTAGAGTAATCTACTCGTCGGATCACAGTGTTTAATGTAATGCACAGTATTTGGGTCAGTTTGTCATACGTTTTGAAGCTGGTAGAGCAACCGATAAGAAAAGAAACGTATAACCTGAATCAACTTTTAAATATTTATGTCTGCAGGATGACATGAACACATAAGGAAAAGAGCTTCCTGCCCTGACGGAGCAGGTTGGTTGGTCAGAAGTGAAACCATGAAAGTAGTTAAAAAATCACTTCATCTAGCACATTTTCCTCCAGCACATCCCCCACATCTGTTTCTCTCCATATTCCACATCTAACAACAGTCACACTGTGTGGAAACACTGAAACTGACAACATAAATTACTGCATACAGCTGATGAACTGGGATGTTGCCACAAATACTTGCAGTGTTCAGTTAATATTGCCTCATTTCTGGAGGCCATAAATCTCCAGGCTGCAGAAAGAGAAAATACTGCGGTTTCACAAGACAAGACGGATGATCTGCTCATTTCCGAGATAAGAGCAGTTTTGGACTTTTTAGTAAGACGCAGCTGAGCACCATATTGTTTTTCATTTCACTGCATCTGCAGGCCTGGAGTCCCCACATATTTTTCTACTTTGGAATTCACATGTTTTCCAAATCTTTTGTTATTTCCTGCATTTGAAGAGTTCGTTTTGTTCAATACTTCAAACTGTTGCTGGGCAACACAAGTGCAAACAAGGCCAAATTCACAACAACTAAACATGACAGCTGATCGACAGCTTAATAGGTGTAAGCTTACAGGAATGACTCATATTCATTAAGTTTTCATGCACACTCGTTTCAACTATTATTCAGATATTCTTAATTCGGCCTCATTCTGAATGTATCATTGTCTGATTAAGACGTGTGTGATATGTCAATATTTCGCAGGTTTTATATGAGCATTCATTGGAATTCTATACAGCACATTGGGAATATGCGTCTCAGTTGGAGTTTGCCACAAATGACAAATGACTAGAAGAAAAATGTCCCAAGCCGCTCCAGACATTCTACTTGACCGTATTTTTACAGGATAAATGACACGTTGCCTTAATCGGATGCACAGCTGCACGTAAACAGAAATATTCATTTTCATTAGCCATGTAAACAGCTTGGTAAGAATAATGCATTTTTCCGAATAGGTGCAAAAACTGAATATTTTGTGCATGCAAAGATTTGTTTTTTCAAGTATTTTACGCCACTTTTGTGCATTTTCTTCACATTTAATGGATTTCAAAATAGGAGTGCATGAGTTGGGAATGAGAACTTCCTACTGGAAAACTGGCAGGGTGGTTAATCTGAGCTCAATTGTGTGGAGATAATGCATGTATAAATCTATTTTTTTTCTGAGAAGATGTTCTTTTTTACTTTTATTATTCTGTGCCTTGGCGTATATAACAAAGAGGTGCATAACTTTAAACACAAATCCAAAAGACACCGATATGATGTTCTTAAATCTGTGCATTTCTCAACAAAGGGAACCAAAAGCAATGCCAGGAAAAATCTCCTGCTGCTTTTAACTTCATATCAACAGCATTGCATCATCTACTGGACAACTTGATACCTTCATCATTAATCCGAGGCTCATGGTGAAGTCAGTGTTTGTGTAAAACAAAGAGGGAAGAGCTTGAGTCATTACAGAGTCATGCAGTCATGAACATAAAGTATACTGTAATTTAGCCAAGCAATGAATCAGAGCGTGTGAGAAGAGACGAAAATGTGAGCCAGTAAAAGAGGAACCAGTGTACCCTTATCTCACTTCAACTGGTCAGTCAAGTAATAGCCAGCACATGGCCGCACTCTGCAGGACAGCAGCCCCGCAACTGCTGCTCCGCCAGCTGTTACTGCACACACACCGACACACAAACACACACACGTCACTCGTCTCTGCTTAAATACGCTCCTGAGTAAAGCTCATTTTAAGCTCATACAGCCCACCGCGTATTGAGGTTTTAATACTGGAACCTCTGTGGCTCCTCAAAGTTTATAATGAGTCAGAGTGACCGAGAAGAAGAGCGATCAAAAAGCAAACAGACAGGAAAAAAAAAAAAGCATTAAAGTCAGTGAACCTGAACGAGTTGGAGACAGAAAGAAAGAACAAAGAAAGAATGATTAAAGAGAGAGAGAAGGAAGGTTTCCCTCAGTGAAGAAAAACACATGAGGAAGGATCCTGTGCAGGAAGGGAAGCCGCTGTGACAGAGATTACTTTCCACTCAGAGAGATGGAGTTCAACTTTTTCTTTGTCTCAGAAAGTCTGCGGGAAAAGTCCCAAACACACGCCGAGGTGATGCAAACACACACACACACACTTACCTTTCAGACAGAACATGGCTCTTCACTTATTTCCCCATTTATCCACGAGAGACAAATGCCGGCTTCTTTCTCGATCTTCCTCTCTCTTGCCCTCCTTTCCTTTCCTCTCCCCCTCTCTCCCTCTTTCTCTACGCTGCTCGGTCAAAGTGTTCACACACGGACGCACGGATCCTGACACATACACTCCTCTCACCCGGTGCCTCTCTCGCCATCTCCCTCCCTCTCTTTCTCCCCCGCACACACACACACATGCACACGCTCTGAGTGGCAGCTCGCCAACTTCTACACGGCAGGAAACTGCTTCACGACCCCCTCACTCTGCTTCCCCTCTCTCTCTCTCTCTCTCTCTCTCTCTCTCCCTGCATCTGTGAATGTCTCTGTATCATGCTGACACCCCCCCCATCTCTCCGCCCTGTCAGTGTTAAGAGGTAGAGAGCCAGAAGCCTCGATCTAAACTCTTAAAGCAAGCTGCTGTCCAGCCGTTATCATGTTCTTAATGCAGATATAAGACCTTACACACATATTTTACTATACAAATTAATTTAAATAAGATCCATGCCCAAGCAAAAATAAAAACAAAACCACACAAGCACACGCAGCGCACGCGCCTCGCCGAGGATTGTGATTGTAGAGAATCTGGGCAGTCAGCAGTTCGGGGTGAGGCAGGGGGCCCCGGCTTGAGGCCGATCCATTGTGCGCTGATCAAATATAATCACTTTAATCCCCACAATTCAACTGTTTGTTATCAGGAGCAGCTACAAGCTCGGTGCATCCCAAACTCTCGGGGCTGGCCGCTCTGAATTACCACCAGGGAAACAAGGGAGACAGAAGCACTCACAGACTTTGGAAACACCATCGAGTCCAAACAGTCGACTTTCTTAGTGTAGATCCCCAAAGAGAGTATACAGGGTTGGGCTTCAGTGCTTTCACAAACTACTCATGACAAAAAATGTTATTTAAAAACCACAGAAGAGCGATTTTATATTTGCAAAACCTTCCTTTTCATGCATCAATGATCCTGTTAGTTAATCGATTCAGTATAAAGCCTTTAAAAAACCTGCATAACAAACTGCATTATCACTTGGAAAAAGCCTTCGCTATAAAGAGTGTAAAGTCCGTGTATCAGGTCAAATGAAAGTGCTGTATGTATTTTGGTGAATAGTTGCTTTCACACATGCATTCTTTGTACCTTTAGTACAGAACAGCGAGGCAGAATAAAGGCACAACATGCCGACTTTGTAAAATTGCTGCTTAAATGAGAAGGAAATAAAAAGCCTTGTCAAAAAATATAGCATAAGTGTCCTTTAATAGGGGCTGCTGGATGCTTAAACCTGAACAAAATGACAAAGGAGAGTAACTGTGCCAACAAAAAGTTTGGTTTACTCCAGCTACTATAGCTGCATACAAAATGCCATTGATTTCCAATGAGGCTCTGTAATGGCTTTCTCTTCCTCTCACAGTTGTTTACTGCTTTAAGGGTTGGTGAAGCTTAAGGTAAAAAAACACTCAAGCTCCATTATAAAAGCTATAATGTACCAATAAACTGAGCTGGGAAATAGTTCAGTTTATTATGAGAAGAGGGTTAGAGTAACATAAAATGGTTAATTATAGCAATTGTGGCAGTTAGCGGCAATTACTGCATGTATGCCATCATTAAGCATTATAAAGGCTTACAGTTAGAATTAAACTACTCCATACATTGGGTTATAAATCTTTATATAGGTATTTATCATTTATGATGGTCACACTGACACTGAAACACACACAGCATTTCAAATGTACATATGTTAAATATGACACAATGATCCAAGTGTGATTGTGTGCATATGTGTGTCATGAACATGAATGTTAATCCCAATCTGATACAGATTGCATGTTATGACACGTCTGCCTCGACCAGATGTCACCAATTACGGGCTGATTAGTGTGTGTGTGTGTGTGTGTGTGTGTGGAATGGAGCCCCTCTGCAAGGTTCATAAAATGAAAATGCCACAAAAACACAACCATGGAAATGATCAACAATTAAAAATACACACAAAGCCCCGAGCTGAACAGACCCACCGAACCAGACAATAAAACCTGACTGCATCAAACCTCCTCGGCTGCGTCGCCCAAAATGACTTTAACTTTATAACCTTTACCACAAAACCTTTCACTGGGAGGAAACACTTGAGGTCTGTCTAATCGCTGCTCTCACAAAGCTCAAAGTGGTAAAAGCAGAGAGGTGGAATTTCTGCCTGATTCTTAACCAGTCATGTCAAAAGCAATGTCATTCACCAGATTTATTTCATTCAGAAAATATTCTATATGAAGGTCGAGACAAGCTACTGAACTGAAATAAAAAAAAAAGTTTTAACTCTGATCTGATCATTTAAAAAGGTTGTTTTCATTATTAATAAAAGCAAAGTGCAATGGAAACAGACTTAGTGTATTCATTGGACACATGTTTGGTTTCTTAAATATTTTTGCTCCATAGAAAGAAACTTATAATTGCAGCAGTTGAAAACATCAGAAAGTTTCACTACTGCACTTTTTTTTTTTACGTGATTTAGTTTCAGATTTGTTTAATATTTGAACTTGAACCTGAATGGAAAGTTGGCTAAAGATTCCCTATTACCCTAAAACATTATTTTTAAAAAATGTCCTAAACTTTGATATTTTAATATAAGATTTATAAAAAACATGACTAATTTGTTAAAACAAGTGCAACTAAACTTTTAGATTGTTATAAACATTCCAAATATATTATTGCATTATTATTATTGATGCATTTATGTAAGCAGTGTTTACATTTTCTCAAGGTAAGGCTGATTTGAACTACTTAATACCCTGTTATGTGGTTTAATTAAAAGAAAATGTCTAATCACTCTTAATTGCTTTAGTTAAATCTTAACCTGAAAGGGAAGTAAAGCTGGCAGCTAAACATAGTGAAGTAGAAGAAGAAAGTTATATAAAATGGAAATATCCAAGGGAAGTACAAGTACCTAAATAATGTACTTTACTAAATGTACTTAGTTACATTCCACCACCGTCCAAGTCAAGTGACATGAGTCCACCACGGACTGTAAAAACTGTCTTCTTCACTGCTCTTCACTGTGTGGCAACAGGTCTCCTGTCTAAATGACAGCCTCGCACTGTAACTAAGGACATAAAGACTGCATTCAGAGGCTTTCCATCTGACCACTATTGTCATTCTCCAAAACACAGTCATTGTCTATGAATAAAACACTATCATAAAGGCTGGATCGTGTCAAAGGCTCCGTTTCAGCCAGTGTTTTATCTCAACCGTCAGTCAGTGACTCATGGTGCTGCACGTCTTCTATCCGGTACGCGACATGTTGTTACTGTCTGCTGTGAACTCTGCGTCACAGCGAGATAAAACTAAATAACATACATACAGATAAGAGCTAAGCTGGTTGTAGCGAACGCAGGACTTACAGTAGCAGAACAAGTTAGACACGCGATGAGAAGGAACCTGGAATTGGAAGAATCTGAGCAGACCAGACCTCTCAGATAAAGCAGGTTTATCGGTAATCAGTGGAAAATAATAAAAAATCTGATTGGCTTTGTGCTAAAGGTGACTGGAAAAGATCATCTCCTTTCACATGACATCACCACAGCTCCTGCATGTGTGGATTATAATCCCTCACCTCTGGATCGTGTTTGGACGACATCAGTGCATCCTATCAGCATAATCCCCAGACCTTTTATCCCCTTATGAACCGAAATCATGCTCACAAATATAATGTTTAACCTCTACTACTCGTCATCGAGACGGAGCATTCATGGATTAGATCCTGTAATACAAAAGGTAATAGGATACATAGAATATAATACAAAAAAAGGTGGGTGATGCAAGTCAGAGATTTGTGTTTTTTTAGTGGGAAATACGAGTTAATGCGATTTAATAGGAGCTAAAAGTGGATGTGCGGCGTGCTTTGTAAGGGTTTCAGCATACAGTAGGTCTGATCTGGGATCAACTAATAAAAAGATATGTAGGTCAGAAAGAAATGTGACTTACCTGAAAATCAGCGAATCAGTGTCAGCACATAGGAGAAAAACACAGAAAGAAAGAGATGATTAGAAACAGCTCAAAGCAGTACATTTAACCTAATTCCTTAAAGTTTTCTGTGCATGTTTGCTGTGTGTAAATGTACATTGGAGTGTGTGTATGTACGCTCTGGGCTGTGGGCCACGTCACCAGATTTCCACGTCTGTCTTTTTAATGAGGCCTTGCTGGTTTATACATCACATCTCCCCCCTACAGCGAATTATCATCTGCTAATCTGGATTTACACATGGGCTACATCATCGTGATGAGTGTGTGTGTGTGTGTGTGTGTGTGTGTGCAATGTGGGTCGTTCATTTCCAAACCCACCTCACACACAGGCAGATATGTCCTAAAGTACCTTTTTTATACAGCCTAAACTCATAAACAGCTCATTAATGTGAGACCCAATTCTGGTTCTGGCAGACACAACAAGGTGTGGTTGATATTTAGGTTAATATCTTGTTGCCCTAAATGTGTAAATGAAGAGAGAAAAAAAGGAAAATCATAGTGACATAGTGTAGATATATAAAAAAACAGACAAAACTCTACTAAATCTCTCAATCTCTCTGCTTGCATGTTAACACGGAGCACTCCTTACTTGCCAACAACGGATATTTCAATGAATTAGAATCAGAGTCATCAGGTTCATGTCATACTGTATGATGACTTCCTGTACACAACATACACAGCATACACTGCAGGGAGCAGAGCAGCAATCATGTAAAGCTCAGATCCAAAGCTGCCAGAAAGAGGTTCGGATCAGAAAGGCTGAAGGGAACAGCCATCATCCCTGAACGCTGATTGGTTCAGACATAAAGCCGCACAGGGGAGATCAATAGGTTTGACTGAGGAGATTGATCAGGAGAGAGAAGAGAGGAGACAGCGAGGGGTGAGTTTGATTGATGATGGATGGAGAAAGGTGAGAGAAAACATTATAAATAAAACAATAACTTTTTGAAAAAAAAGTTACTCTGCTGTTGCCACCTACAGGATTTAAGAGTTGAGCATCAGGAAAGAAATAATAATAATAATCTAGGCAAGTTTTAACTGTAAAATGTACTGTAAGAGTAATATCCATACTGAGGAAAAACCAAGGAGAAAAGTTGGGAAAAAGAAAGAAAAAAAAAGGATGGTGGTGGAACAGTTCAAGGAATATAATATAAATTTATAAAACAAAAAAGTATTCAATCTTTTTAGCATCTTGGTGTTGTTGTTGTTATGGCACAAATACTATACAGGGGGCTGCAAAAGTAGGTTTACAGTAAGGATTATTCCAGTATTACCAGTAATATAATAGTGGTGCGAGGATGTGTGAATGCTTGGGGCAAACAGTGAATATTTGAGGGATTAATATGTTTCTTATTAATACGTTTGTGTGCATGTTTTGTTTTTCATTACTGTACACCTACTTTTGCAGCCCCCTGTATAAGTATTTGGGCAATTCCAGAAAAAGACTTATTTCCTGTTGTATTTAAAACAAATACTTAAAAAGTAATAAAGTCTTACAGCATAATACAGTTTTTTTTGGAATGTAAACTAAATTATATAACTGTAATGTGATGAAAAAAAAATCAGTGCTGGTGTTGATACTAACATTTCTTAAATAGGCATGTCCTCTAGTGTTTTAAATCAGCCCAACATATTGAGGCCACACACGACTGAGCCCCTCCCTGTCTTCTTAAGAGCCCGTTAGCATTTTTCAGATTTTTGCAGGTAAGAATCAGACCTGGGGGCGCAGTTACACTCTAAATGCTTGGAAAACATTTGCATCTAACAGTGTCATTCAAAAGTTATGATTCCTGATGTTCATCAGTGTAAATACTTTATTATTTCATGTTAGTTTGGATTGGTTTAATTATAAAATAACTGCACAAAATTTACTAGATTTGTTATAGTACATACTGTCCATTAGTATAGCATAGAAATGGGAGACTAAGCATGTTAATTTAACCATTTCTAACTATATCTATTTAGTTTTGTGTTGTCCTGTTTATGATTTTTTTTTAACTCAGGTCTTCAGCCAATAGCAGCCTGTGTACCAGACGGCTCTCTCACACATGATTGGTTCAGGGACGTCAAACTGAACCACACCAGGAAACGCTCACTCGCACACCCGTATCCTTGGCGACCGAGGCAAACACCCAGCCAGCCGGGCTGCAGGCTGCGTCAAAATTGCAGGTTTTAGAGCCACAAGCAGTCATTTTCGGGCTATATTTACACACAGGCACGGTGCGCGGCTGCCCATGTGTCTTGTAATGGGTCCTGGCAGGCGTGTGGAAGCAGGATCCAAATGTTATAAATACCTCAGGTTTTAAACTAGAGAGGTATTCTTATGAGACGTTTCCTCTGTGTGGTGCGCACAGTTTGTGTGTGTGTGCTTGTGTGTGAGCTATGGATGGGATAGTTTTATATTGACCTGTCTCTGACACCGTCTCCGGCCTAGCATTAGCTATAAAAAGATATAGACTGAGTGTAGGACAGAGAGAGAGAAAAAGAAAGAAAATGTGGAAAAAACAGAAGGAAAGAGCACCAGTCTCAAAAACAAATCCTGTGGCGCCTTCTTTCAGTTTCCAATACAACTAAATCAATAAACTCCCCCGTCCTTCATTTAAGGTTTAAATAGTAAATGATCAGTTATTGATTGGAATTGACTAATCGGAATCTGCTTCCTGACAACCAACCAAAAAAATCAATAGAAAAAAATCAAACCCATCGACTCTTAATTAGCTTTGTTTCTTTGAATTACTTTTGGGAGTTAACATGGACAAGATGGACGGATTCAAACTGAAACAAATAGGCAAATACATACTATTTGAATACATCTTTCTAACTGACAGATATTAATGTAACCAAGGTGTGATTTTCTTGATTTTTTTGATTTTCTATTGTTAATATTGTTCTATACTTCTATATTCTCCCGCTTGTTTATCTACATTTATATTTATATAATATTTAAACTCCTATTAATACTAATCCTTCTTTCTGCTATCCACATGCTGCTGTAATGGTGCAATTTCCTGATTGTGGGACTAATAAAGGTTTATCTTTCTATTTTATGTTGTGTTTTCTGACAAATCCGAGGAATTTAATTGTTAAATCTTCATTATATTTTTTCTCATTTCTAGGCTTTTTGAAAAATATCTTTAAAAAACCAGGCAACTTAAATCTGAGAGCATCTAAATCAACACTGATTTTACATCAACCGACAAACTGTGAACATTTAAAGCCTTGGTTTTAATTATGAAATGCTAAGATGATGACCGCAGCTTCTCCCCTTTGACTTTGAGAAACATGTAAAGACCTCAAACCATCCCAGCCATGTGCGGCCCTGAGCTGTTTTCGGAAGGGGGGCAGGTTCAGAGGTGATAGAGTGACCAAGAAGGATTGAGACGCGCAGTAAAGGACAACAGCAACGAGCTCCACATTCCTGTGTGAGGCAACAAAATGGCAACCTGTGCTGAAGCAGCTCCACGTGTCTTTAAGAGCTGTGGAGTTAACTCACTACGAGAGGGAACTAACAGGAACAATCAGGGAGCTAAAAGGTGTCAGAATTGTAGGTTAGCATGTTTGTACTGTAGGGATTTCACAGAACAGTTGAAAAGTTGAGTATGAAAACCAGGACAATGTGCAATGTTGTGTACAAATTCTATTCAGCGATAGCAGATATGCAGCCGTAAGTAGTTGCTGAAAAATCCTAGTTGACAAAGCTGAAAACAAGCTGCAATATATACACAAGTACATTTTGATGCTGATACTTTTGTACTTTTACTTGAGTAAGTTTTTTAATGCAGGAATTTTACTTGGAGTGGAGTAATTCTGCAGGGTGGTATTAGTACTTTTACTGAATACTGAATCTGAATACTTTATCCACCACTGCTCATGGTAAATCAATGAGTAGTTGATGTGTCTAAGCTTCAGTATGAGAGTTTTTTTCTCCTCCCTGAGTGACTGTAATTAGACTGAGTGAGGATTATGGATGTCAAACTAGCCTTTTGCTATCTTGCTGATGTGACTCCAGCTGAAACCGACCCGTCCCTGCAGCTGGAGATGTCGGCATTATGGCTCAGAGTTAATGAAGAAAGTCTTGAGAGTGCAGCATCGGTGTCTTTTTCCATTTTCAGGTTGAGGCTGGCTACAGTTACAACCATTGTACCCAAAGTCTTATTGACACCACTGGCCAAATATACACACACAACTAATGAAGTGATCAATAAGTAATGAGCCTGATCAGGAAACACAGCACCCCCCGAGGCACTGAGAGAGGTATTAATAGCATCCTTACCTCAGTCAAGATGGTGTCCAAATATAAAGCAGAAAGTGTATTATTCTACAGTATAATAACTCCGTCAGAGTGCTGAGCTCGGCAAGACTCCCACACACAAACTCTCCCTGGCACCAACCCCTGCGCTCACATCGCCACCAGCCTGTGACATCACCACACCCATGACATCACCTGCTTCCGGCCAGACGCCTCATTGTTTACCTATCGCGCACACAAAGTGCCCTTTGACCCCCTGACAGTCCCGCTGATCGCCGAACACATCCAGCGCTCTCCCGGCAAACCAGGAAGTGCCAGGGACGTGGAGCCGGAGAACAAGGGGCCATAAAAAGACAGTGACCCACTTCTTGCTTTGCTTGTGCATGTAAACAAGTCGTTGACGGACTTCCTGGCTGAGCGCGAGAACAAAAATGCTTTCAATTGAGCTCAGAGCATTGTGACAAGTTGTGATGCAGCCAAGCCAAACATACCATGTGGTTTATGCATCTACTGGAGGATATACAACTAACAGAACTAATAAGCATAGCCCGTCTCTTAAAGGGATACTCGGGTTTAATGAAGCGGGGGTGTATGAAGTACGAATCCGTAGTCAGTGGTTTAACTGCAGTAGATGGCGGTTAGCACACCAGTTTAAAGAAGCACTGGCACACAAGGGTGATGCTGGGGAGAAGGGCGGCAGCAAAACGTATATTGATCACCTATAAAAAAAAGTCCCAGCTAAGATTTAAGTGCACGCTGTATTTAGAATATTTTTCACTGCTTCATCTTGCCCTCAAAAAGTCTTATTTCAGTTTACAGGGAGGGAAATGAAGCCGTTCTCTACTCCAGACTCCACTGACAAAAACCGATATTTTACTAGCAGAACGCAAGAGTCTTAGTTTGTTTGTGTTATATGCTTTTTTTTTTCCAATAAAAATTTTGAAATGTTGCATTAAAGAAAATGCAAATTAGGGACCATCAACCAGTTTAGAGCAAATAAACAAAGCTGCATAAGCGTACTTTTGTCAGAAGATGACAGTGTAATTTAATTTATTGCTGAAGGCTAATCCATCAGTAAACTGTAGAAGAAGTAGAGATTTTGAAAGAATGAAAAAACAATAAAAAGAGGTACTTAATTGGACAACTTTGGCCACCCAGAGAGAAAATGTCTTCAGGAATTGGATTAAATTGGGCAACTCATAACTGTTCTTTCAGGTCAGTTCATCTTGACCAGCAGAGCAGAATCAGCTGAGCAGTTATGTGAGTCAAATTTTTTCATGCAGATCTTCAAAATGTGCATAGAAATTTGTTGAAGGAAAAAAAACTATTGTGTGAATTTGACGAATCTGAGCTAACCCCTTTCAAACAACAAATCTCCTCTTGCCTGCTTCTCCAAACTGAGTGTGTGAAGGCCTCGACCTACTACATACAGTATATAATACGGACTAGGTGCCTCATACAACCCGACTTCTGAACAATCCCTCTGATTGCTTTCTGCCTTCTCACCTATTTTGTGTTGAGGCTGGTACACCCAGTTGTCGTCATCCTCGTCTCTGTCTCCTGTATGAAGGTGAGTGTGTGAGTGTGAGTACGGCTGGCGGTTGTGGACGGCGTTCAGCTCGTGCTGGCTGTGGAAGATGCGTCTGCTTTGGCGTGAGAGGGTGGACACACTCAGCCAGCTGAGAGCGCGGGACAAGCCTGCAGGTTTCTCCTTACGAAAGGAAGCGGACCTCCTTTCCCCTCTCATCCTCACTCAGGGAAGTCTGAGGCGGGCGGATGTGCGTCTCTAAAACCACCTGGAAAAATAATCCTCAGATGTAGATCCTTCAGTTGGTCGGTAGGTAATCACTCCAAGTCCAGATCATGAGATTCCAAACATTTCTGAATACGGCATCCACATCTGCGCATTAAAATCCTTCAAACTATTCAGATTCCATGTCAAGTATTAAATTAGTTCCAGGAGGAAGTTCAGCTCGAACCCAGTTTTCCTTCACTTTGGTTGCACAGCTCCACATCGTGACTCTGACCCGGACAGTCTCAACTTCCAGCCTCTTTCTCCTTCAATTAATCTCTGTGTCACAAGCCAAAAGCCAGACTTAAATCATCTTTTTTTCTTCTCTCTTCTTTTCCTTTTGTGTTTCAAAGACTCCGGGCGTGATTCCCAAACCCAAAAGGGGTAATTAGGCAATCCAGCAATCTGGAAAATCACCGCCCCTCTGCTGTGGCACACACTCAGATACACACACTTGTGTGTGCACACTCACTGTTGGCTGTAATAATCCTTCTGGCGGTGCATGAAAGGGCGTAGAGAGGTTTCCAAATTACATCAGGATACTTTTCAATCAAAGCGAGTCAGCGGTTGTTTACAACCGTATGCGACTGTTGTTATCTTCAGTTTTTAACGTGCACACCAGCTGACTCCCACTGTCTCTGCGCCAGGCCAGACCAGGAGGTTAAGAGGTGTCAGCGTCCCTGGGTCTATTCCCAGCCTGATGGAGTTACAAGCACATTCACACACTCGCATAAGAAGTCACCCCGCCACAAGTTCCAATTAGAGATCCTTTATGTGTGTGTAGATGCCAGAGGGCAAAGATGAGGCCGCCACTCAGGGTTTCCAAATTCATTCAAATTCTTGTCAACACTTCCTTCTTCTTCCTCTCTTTCTCTGTTTGTTCCCTGGTGTTCGCCGTCACTGGTGGATGAGGAAGAAGCCAAGTATGCTGATGTTGTGATAAAAAAAAGTCCAGGTGTTGAAAGCCGAGTCTCCAGTCAGGTGATAAACGAGAATGAGGAAGGGGAGCGCACACCTGCAGAACACACACGCTGCACACACGCCACAGAGGAAGCGTGATAAGAAGTATGTGCTGGTGAGGATTCCCTGAACTCCAGTCTTGGTCCGTGCTCAAGACTGTGACTGACTACGAGAGTTGACTTGTGAGTGTAGGGTTAGGATTACACCCAACCCTAGTAGCCACGGTGCTGAAATACGAGTCAGCCCGTCCCTTCTTCCTTCGCTCCCTCCCTCTTTCTCTGTGTTTTCCGTGATCCCTGATCTCTGCCCCTCCCATCCATTCGTTTGCCGGCATGGCAACCGCCCCCCTCCGTCCTTTCTTCCCTGCTTCACACCTTTGTTTCCACACTTTTGTTTACTTTCCTCGTTACCCCAATCGCCTCTAGTCCCTCAGGTGCTTCCTTTTCAACGACACTGCGTTTAATCCCTCTCAGGTGCAGGCAGCATTAATTGCAAGCAGCGCTTCATCTAAAAACACATTTTTACTGCCGGTTTGAGTGAAATAAACAAGCAGGACAGCTGCAGAATAATAGAGAACACACTGTAGATCTGCAGTGTGTAGACTGATTTCCTTGCAGATAAAATGCACAGAGAAATCACCACATTTTCAGACTGTTTACAGCACTTAGCTGTGCATTCAAATACGTGTTGTAGATGCTATCATTCCCCCTGAGGTGCTGCAAGCAACTGGTTAAGCAACAAATCCAGAGTACTTGAAGACAACAGCCAACACGGTTAAACAGCAGGGTGGAAACACCCACGTGTATCAGCTGAACATTTGAAGAAAAAGTGGTTCTTTTTTTCAAAGATTTATGAAAAACATGCAATTGGTGTAAATCTTTTTGTAAAATGTGATAAACAACATATTTAGCTGCCCAACATATAGTTGAGGAATGCTAAAATAGCACTCAGAGGCCCTCCGGGACAAAAACACAGTTTTTATGGGGAGCTACAAGTGTGTTCGGGAGGCGGAGCTTTCCCACCCGAGTGCAACCGCAGAGGGAGTGTGACCACCAAGGTGAGACAAAAATCCAGCGCTGTGGGTGTGTGTGTTTAAGTGTACAAAGCACACGCGTCTCACAACCCTAACCAACCCCTCTTACATCCTTTTTTTTTTTTACAAGCTTGATTAGAGATAGAAAATGACAGGAAGTAGCTTCTGTCTAGACGCTGGTTTGAAGGTATAACTACTTATTGTGGATCTCCTTCAGAGGATCTGACACACTGCTGAAAGCTGATCCCAGATTTGTGGCTGGGATGTGGTGTAAACCTAGACTCAAAGCTCTGTTGCTCTGACAGGTCCCTGACCTCGTTTTCTTATTCCCTTTAGAGGGGAAAGCTACTATCTCAGCACTTGCTGTTTACACAAAGGGACGACTGCCTGCTCCTGATGTCCCAGCATTTTATTTTAGGACCTTTGTCCGCACTGATGACACAAAACGAACCTGTCCTTTAATAATTAACCTGCAATAATCCCTACTGTGCAGCAATAAAGGGACTCTTTAAAGTATGATATTAATACAAACAGAAGATGTTGAAGTCACACAACAAGCCAACATGAAAGACAATCCATAATAAGCACAAAGCAAAAGCCCATTTTAGTCTATTGATTTCCTCTATGCAGGAAGAGTTTTTAGTGCCAAAACCCCTGAAGGGAATTGAAAAAGTCAAAGGTCATCATAAGAGGTCAGCATCCCGCTTCAACCCCCACCTTATTTCCTCTTCATAAATCTAGTTTTCATCCCCTTAAAGCTGCACACAGAGAGGCGACAGCAGTGACGATAATCGATACGTTCAACCTGATGTCTGTAGTGGTGGAGAGGAGACTAATAGCTTTGGTTTGGCTGCTGCCTGTCAGTGGAGATCATCAGGGATAGTTTTTGACTGATTTCTACAGCTCAGTGTTTATCTGTTGCCTAATTATGAGGCTACTCAAATATTTGGTCTTTAAAGGAACAACCAGTCATTTTTAAATTAAAGGTGGAATTTAATATAAATTAAGAGTTTGAGTTGTAAATAGAAAATCTGCAGTAAATCAGCTTCTGAAGGGACCATGAGTCAAATTATGGGCCTGAATTACACCAATTTACCATCACTACTGATTAAATAACAGACAAAATGTAATAAAAGACTAATTTTGCCTTTTCACAAAGTTATAGATATCAGTTTTACTCTGGTTTAATTACTTTAAATATTTAATAAAAGTATATTTTATTATCAACTTTACTTTAATTATTTATTACCCCACCCCACCCCCTCCAAAAAAAATTAAATCCATAATTTTAAAAAATGGGAAATTTTAACACTTTAACACCAATGTTTTTGGCATCCATTATTTTAGAAAGTAAAAGTCATTGCAAAACTCCCGGAATGTGTCTACTGTGTGATTTAGAATGATTGTGCAGGTTTGTGTTAACTTTTGTTGTCAATTTGTTGTTTTAAGGTGTACATTATCTCACACTGCTCAACTTCTTCCCAATTGTTGATATTAAATGTAAAACTCCTATAGCAATAAAAACAATTAGCGAAACATCAACACGCTGTATGGTTGCATCATTAGATGCCTGTGGTAATTATCAGTGATGTTGACGTGATTATCAGTGATAAGACACAGACCCCGAACAAGCTGCTGTTTAACACAGACTGTACAGGTCACAGTCAGTTTGGGACATTCCTCTCACACACGATAAGAAAGCAGACGGGAGGCAAAGCAAACATAAAACCAGACAGTGAGGGATTAAACCGAAGCTGCTGGCGTGAAAAAGGTAAAATTACATGAAATCAGATACAATTAAAGGCTATTATTACAGAAGACAAACTGGATTCACACACTGCTGCATCAAAGACACAGTGTGAGACTTTTTTATAAAAGAGAGCAAGAGAAAGAACAACAGAAATTACAACTACGGGATGACAGCATGAAATGAGACAGTCCTTTGAATTTAAACCAGTGATTACAAAGATGAAACATCGGACTCGGGGAAAAAAATAAATGCTGTAATTTCACTCCAAATAAAGGAGAAGTAGCCAACCAAATCATATATCCTGCTGAATAAATATCCCAAAGGTGAAAAGTATGCAGCACACACACACACACACACACTGTCACCAACTGCGTGACACAGACAGGAGACGCTGACATGAGACCTGATGGCCCAGTAACCCAATCAGACATCAGAGGCCTGCAGCGCCCGACATCGATACACAGCAGCCAGACACTGGCACACAAACAGTAAATATAGTGGATAAACAAGTCTACCTGCATGCAACACTTAAACACACACAAGCTGCATCCAAAGAGTCATAACTGTCTTATTCCCCCCACAGGAAAACAGAGAAAAGCCTTTTGGCTGAGAGTGTGTGCCAAATTCAAAATCCCAGTAAGTACAGTTTCACAGAGTGTCTCTCAGCAGCAACACATCCACACAGCCAGTTAAACACAGGGGCTCAGCGGCACCACAGAGGAAGGCTTTTATTACCAGACAGCACCCCACATTTACTGTCACACTTATATGGGAGTTGATGTTTGTGTGGACGTGTGTGTGTGTGTTGACAAAGGTCAGATTTAGGGAGTCAATTCAAGCCGAACCTGCTGAATGGTGACAGGTTCTCTGAACGCAACTGGTTTCCCTAATTCGGCTTCATTGCAGTCACATAAGTAAAGCAAGTCAAGAAAAGTATGCCCAACCGGGGTGTGTGACTGTGTGTGTACTGTTCGTTCCATATGAGGTGTCGACAGGGGCTTTAGGAATTTTCACTGCAGGGTAAAGAGGGCCTCTTCTCCTTACTTAGACATACTTGTCAAATGCACAAATGCATTTGTGTAGTGCAGTGATATTCAACCCACGTAGGGTGCAGGGTGAACCGCAAACCACTTTCTAATTCACAATGTAAATAAACTGATTTACACAGGTATTTTCACACAATTATAGTTTCATGTAAGGTATTCCATAATATGCTTAAAAACATGGGCTTAAGTTTCAGGAATGTCATGTATTTGACCCTCTGTGCACAAGTGACACATGATTTAGTTCCTACAACCCTGGTTCCAAAAAAGTTGGGACAGCGTGAAAAACACAATAAAAACCTACAATCAACTGTATACGTTTTTTTTTTTTAATATTTTCAATCTGATGCATTATTGTTGTTTTTGCATCCTAAATTTTTGGAACCCCCATCCAGCCTGCTGGATGGATATTCTCTCATTTCAAAACAGTTGCACTGAAAAACCTGTGTAAGTTTGCATTTTTTCCCCACACAGAAAACTGATCAGAAATACATATAAGCAGAATCAATAATGTGATCAATAACCGAGTTGAGCCACACACTGGATGCATGTACCTCATACATTATTTACCAAACTTATCAGCTGCATTTTTCTCTGCAGTTAAAGGATGTTTATATAGTTGTTTGCAGTTATTATAACGAGATGCAATATGTCAACAAGGCGCCATAATGTGTGAGCTTACTACAGAAAAAAATTGCATTTTCCATACAGATGTCCCAGATGTGCGTGAGAACTCTGCGAGTCTGGTGTCACTTTATCATACAAAATGTAAATAAAGGATAGTAGTGTGTATAGTGCATGTGGAGACAGGAAACAGAAAGAACATCAAGCACTGAGAGCAGTGAGTTAAACAGACGTCAGTTATTTTAACTTTCATCCTTTTGCACGGATGAAAAAAGACATTAAGTGTAGTATAGCGTCCTTAAACGGCCTTCCTGAGTGTGTGTGCTGCATTCTATTCTTATCTTTTAACAACACTACAGACGGCATTATCTGCCGTCAGCTCCTGACTGCAGTCTGACCTGTACCTCTAACCCCTGACCTCTCTTTAAACCTGAGGGCTCAGCCTTCACCTCCAGCATGTCTGGCTGCCTCGTTTATCTGGCCATTTATCTTATCAGAAGTATATTTAATGCATTCTCATCTTAGGCTGCTAATTCTAGCTTGTATGCGCTTTTTCTGTTCTTAAAACTCTGGTTTGGGTTGTGAGAGGAAAATATGACTTAAAAACTGCAGTCTTGTTGTCTTTTACTCCAACTTTTAAACATGCAAAACTGCTTTTAAGGGGAGACACTACAGGTGAATAGGGTGATTTTTCCAACTTACAGATACCATGAAACTTCCCCAGTTTGTTATTTACATCAAGACATTTTTTTTTACATTACAAGTTTTCTGAAATCTTATGTTTAGATATTCAAAAGGGGTATGAACTCATTAAATATGCCCCAATTTGCATGCATTTCCAGGTAATAAATCTGATCATTGGATAAGGCAAATTCAGAGTTATGTTATTTTTAAGATAAGTTTTTTTTACAGAAGGAAAATTGGATATGACCAAAATAAATCAGAAAATACTGTCAAGAGCCATAAAAATCTATTTTTGTCATATTTTTAGGAAAAAAGTGTTCTATAAATCAGGGTATGAATGATATATAGACACCAATGTAAAAACCTGAGAATGTAGATAGGAATAAAACTGGTAAGTTTAGTGAATTTAAGTGTAGCTGAAGTTGAGATTTATGGATCAGACCATGAGAAAATACATCGCTCGTAGTACTACACACTGCAATAGAACGATAACTTTTGGTGAATTTAGGAGAAATCTACAAAATATAGTAAAATGTACACCTAAATGCTTGTTTCGGATGTTTTCTTCCCACTTTTCTAAAAGAAGACGTTACTGTACTACATGTTTTTGCCTGTTGTGTCTCGCCTCAAGCAGGAAACCTGAAACCGCACATTTTCTTTGAAGTCGTCCTCCGCTTGTCCTTCACAGCCTCATACATCAACAGGATTAATAAAGAGCAAGAGCAACATTAAATTGAGTTCTGGTACCTTGAGTGCATGTATTAAAAGAGTGAAGGGAACCTCTTCAGACTCCCATGAGGCTTTGCAAATAAGGTGATGCATCATTCACACTGACAGTAATACACCAGAGACTCTGCTGTCTCACGTCACTGTGTGTTTATGTGGGATGTCAAAGAAACCGCATGATCTGTGTGTGTGTGTGTGGGATTAGATTAATGTATAGTGCTGGCATATGTTGTGTGGTGTGCGGCCTGAACGTTTGCCACAAGTATTCATATGCACATACTGGTGTGTGAATATATGTGTGTGTGGGACGACTCACTTAGTTAGCCATCTGAGCCCCGACAGGGTCACAGGAGTCCATAGACTGACCTCATATGGTGGCACGATGCACTTAAAGTGCCACTAAGAATGATGGGAGGTTGTGAGGGTGGGGCGACCTTAATCATTATTGTTGGGAGACTCAGTACAAAGGACGAACAAGAACAGACGCACTCCCAAGTAAGATATACCACGCTCACACTCACACACACTCACACACACACAGGCCGTCAGTACAAATAAAGAAAGCTTTCTGTTTATGCATGTCTGCCTTGATCCGACCGCAGTGTGGGGAGGAAGGAGCTGATAGAGAAAAAAGGTGACTAATCCACATGATAATGGATAAGAAGCACGAGGAGGAAAAAGTGAGTCACACAGTATAAAATGTCCCTCTATCGAGTTAGCTGCCTAGCAACTTCAGACCTCCAGGGGGGCGGGACAGGGCAGGGCCGGTCCCCCAGCGAAAGCCCTCTGGTGGTGGATGGTGCTACTGAAGGCTGGACTCCCTCTGGAGCTTCAGGGTAATTATCAGTGACTGTGGACATTCGTAAATGTAAGGAAAACTATAAGCAGTATATGTTTTTAATTAAACTTCCAAAATGATCCAGAGTGATAGTTTTATGTGTTAGAGCTTAACCCTATAACACAGTTCAGTTCAAGTTTTGTGTATTTTTTTTGTCATCTGACTGTTTGTCTCGGCAAGGTCAATCGTGGATTTTGCTAAAGAGCGCAGAAGTTAATGGTTTTTACAGGATCTAGTTAGTGAAAACTAGTGGAAATTGAGAGACTTGTAGAATTAAGTGATTTTGATGAAATATCGCTATTTTAAACTTGGATTTGGTTACTTTTTTGTGATCCAGGATTTTTTTTCGGGCTGTATTAAATTTTAAAAATCCAGCAAAAAATGTGTTCGGCTTTTACAGTTTCTGGCTGTGATAAATGTTATAATTTTAGCAATGCTTTTTAAGAAAACATACCTTTTAAACTGCTATATATATCATACATGAGAATTAACTGGATTTTGGTCTGGTAGATAAAAAAAAAAAAAAAAA
>CAFUXE010000690.1:79764-92478 GCA_903364295.1 Serranus cabrilla
TCCGCCCCGCTGGCTTACTTTCCTTACTCCCGATCCAAGAACAGCTCCCAAAGCAAGTCGTCCCGTTAGTGAGGGATTTAAGAGCAGAATCCAGATCAGCAGTTGCTGGCCAGACCAGCTGGCAGCGCTGACTTGCAGCCGTTGCACACTGGGGTTTCAAGGCACATTACAGACAAACCATGGGTGTAATGGGGACCACGCACACGCACACACACATACAATAGATCCCCTCGAAATAGAGCGCCTGAGTGGAACACACCCACACAGAGGAATAAAAACAAAGAGGGAGTTCATATTTGCTCTGCTATGATTAACCATATAACACGACAAGACTGAGAAAACACGCCCGAATCCGAACACACACACCAATCAGAAAATAGAGTTCCCTAAAGATATTCCTCCCACGAGCTGTCAAAAGTTTGAGAGCGGAGTTCCATCTGGCCACCCTCCATCTCTCTCTCTCTCCCTCTCTCCTTCTCCCCATCTGTCTTTCACCATCCCTCCACATCCCTTTGTGTCATCTCTCTCCGTCTTTAATCCTGCCTCCTCAACTTGCTTCTCTTTGTTTGTCCATCTCAAATCTCAATGTTTCAACATTTCTCTGTATTTCTCTCCCCCCCCCGTCCTTTTTCTGGACCTCTCTCCTCCTCGTCTAATCATGCCGGCTCTCTTTTCTCAAACACAGCCTGTCTTTGTGTCTCTGCGTTCAGGGGGTGGAACACAAACTCTCAGCCCACCTCGGACTCCGAGCCAAAGGCCACTGGTCGCGGCCACCCACCCACGGTGCACCAGCACAGTAGGGACTTTCCCGCTGTGTTTGTATGTGTGTGTGTGTGCATAGCTGATCTTCATGCCTGTCTGTCTGCATACGGCTGCACAGGTGTGTGTGTGTGTCTTTGTGAAGGCGTCCGAGTGTCTGGGTGTGCATTTCACACAGTGATTTCTGTATGTGTGTAAGCAAATACTTGTCTATGCATGCATGTACTCGTAGCATGTGTGTCCATCTGTGCACACTTAAAAAATCCTGACCACCTCCTGCAGCAGGCACACAACAAAGGAGCATCAGAGCCACACTCATCTGTGAGCTCCCCCTCTGGTGTTCACACAGTACACCTTACACCCATCATAACAGCACACATGTATTCAGTTTGCTAGCCAAAGAAGAATACTGTTTTTCTAACCAAAAAGAAAATGAAAACATGACATGAGGACCCAACCGGGACAGGTATTGTGTATTTTTCATTGTGGCTCAAGTTCTAGTACGTCCTCCTCCTCCAGGGCCTCTAACTGTGTTCAAACCGGCTTAGGTTTCTGAGATACCTGGGAAGAAAACCTCCATTATAGACGGACTCTGGGATTCCACTGCACCGTGTTTTACACTCTTCTTCCTCAGGATGTTTTCTGCAGCACGTTAACGTTTCACTGAGCATTTTAAGAGCTGCAGGTTACACTGAGGTTCACCCTGAAAACCCAATACAGGTTCACCAATTAGGCTAAAAGGACGTCTGTCATCTGATTCATTGTTTTAGAAGAAACAAGTGCACTGCACAGACTGCAAACATAAGAGTGTTCTTGTTTGAATGAGTTAGTTTGAACTACTTCAGATTTGTTGATGTGACAGTTCAAGTGTGCACCTTCAGTTGCACACAAAAAAGCAACAGCACTTATTAAATATATGCCACTTCAAAGAGGACTTTTATATGACAATGCTGAGGTCAAGGGTCAATGACTGTCAGTCGGTGGTATTGTCCATCAGTATTTATCATAATTGAGTAAATGTTTCAGGAAATCAAGCAAGTTGTTTATGGATAAAAAAAAAGGTCCAGCTAATTAATACCTAATATATTGAAATTGGTATGAAAGTGATATCATCAACATGTTTGGTGGCTAACATTTATGATATATAAAGCTCTAAAACCTGGCGAGATTAGTTACTAATGTATTGGAGGACCGAGCCGAAACAACAGAAGAAACGTTACTGTGCTAACAGCGACGAACTGAACTGAAAATGCTTTACGGATTAAAGCGTGATGGAAATGTTGAGACTTCTGAGTCTAATCTCATGAAAAATCTACCGCCCCGAGGTTACAGTTCAGGCTCTCTGAAAGCCAGGGAAAACCCTCCGGCATTAAGTCCCGGCTGCATGTGACACACTGGTGACTGCCAAAAACAATTTGGAGAGGATTTGTGGAAGAACCATGAGTCCAATGTAGGAAGCAGAGAGAAACACATGCGTCTACCGGACACGTGGAAACAACTGCAGACAGAAAAGACAAGACACAGAAGGTAGAATTGTCTATTTGTTTTTCTTTTTTGAAGATTTTTACAACTCCAGCACCCAGTAGCCTCCACAGTCTCCAGACCTTTAATAAAGTCCGGTCATAAAGTCAGTAGAGCATACTTTTAACACAGACTCACACAGTTAAGTGATGGATACAGACAAAAGTGTAAATATACAGTGGTTATCTGTGGGTGACATGCTGTCTGTCTGTCTGTGTGTCTGTCTGTCTTTCTAGGGATAATCTCTGCACTCCCACTCGTCTAGACGACACAGTCACTCCATCATTAAAGCACCAGGGCCGAGCGGCAGACTTCCCCAGATGAAAGACTGCCGCCTCAACACTGGCCCTGCTTCAGCGTCAAATAATTGCATGGACTAATTACTTTTTCAGTGCCACACTTTGCACTGACATTTGGATAAACTGAATCTGAGTCAGTCAGTTTACACGGATACTGAGGTATAAAACATTTAGAGGCAGATGACACAGTTAAAGGATCGGATAATGTTTTTACTTATTATGAGTGATGGCTTCCTGCATTAACACAATTTTAGTTATTTAACAAAAGAGATTTCTGTATTTATGTTTTTTTATCCTCACTGGATTGAAGTGGATGAGGTGTCACATACTTCAATCCACCAATCAGGATTAGGCAAGTATTATCATCAAAATGTACTTAAAGTATCAAAAGTAAAAGTACTCGTTATGCAGAAAGAGTTGGGCGGCGGTGAGAGAGTGTCACCTAAATGACCTATTTATGTGACGTCTTGTACACGTAATGTCCCCTGTCCAAAGAGCGGTACGCAAAGAGACTGCATGACAAGAGCATCTTTGTACTCTGTAACAGGTTGCACAGCTTCGGAAAGGTCATCAGGTGGAGATCAGGTAAAACAACGGCGTGCTACAATGTTACTTTGTAAACGGGAAAAGCTTCTCTTCCTGTGAACATGACAGGCCACCTCAAAAAGTGGATTCTGTTTTAATTTTTTCAAATGGGAGGCCTGCTGTTTTGGCCACAGTGCCTGTTTTAGTGTGACTGCAGCTTTAAACTCTTAACTAAGGTATTTTTAACTTCCATTCTTCTTGCTTATTAAATCATATATATATTTATTTATATGGAGAAATACTTTGGGGCTTCTGAATGTATTGGTTTGCACTTTGCAGTGCAATGATTACTAACGCTAACACAGTCAAACACTTTTATCCCCACAAGAAAGGAAAGAAGAAAGAGAGAGAACAGAGAGTTCATCTACTTCTCGCCCAAAGGCTCGTATAATGAGTCGAGAAAAGGAGAGTTAATAACCTGTGGAGACACAGATGAGTCTGGATGTAGCCTACAGCTCCACAGTACACACGGATCATGACCACACACACACACACACACACACACACACACACTTAACCTCATTTTAGAGGATGAAAGCCCAGGAGAGTTTGTACAACACGCACAATCTCTCATCAAATCTCTTAATTTTCAGTTAGAAAAACAAAAAGGGGAGACTTATTTGTCATCCAGATAGAATAAATATCCAGTTTAATTGCTTTTTGACATATTTTCCATGACTTATTCAAATTTATGGCTACTTGATCAACTTTACAGACACCTCTGGGGCTGGACGAGGCCAAACTGAACTGAAATGGACTGAAGTGTTTTCAACTGAGCTGTGGCGCTCGAATCACTTTTTATCTTCAGTCGACTGAAGACTAATTGAGTCGTGACCCATTTTCCTACTTTCAATACAATTAAATTCTTTAATGCACTTCTTACTTTCCATTTCATAGTTTTTCCAGTTTAAAAAAACATTTACGTGAACTTTTAAGACTTGTTCAGTGTGATACACTGTGTAAGGACGCTTTCATCCATATTATTATGGGGCTTAAATGTTGTTTCAGTGGCTGATGCAACATCTGTCCATCAGACAACATCTGATAATCTACATCAATCAAAACAGTTTAAAGTTTCAGCACACACCAGGAAGAGAAACTATTTCATGAAAAAATATTACTTGTTAAAGGGAGGAAAGCGCTGACTCGGATGCAAATGCAGTCAGGAAAATCTAAAGGATTGTGTTAAGTCACATTAAGTCTGCTTTAATTACCTTTCCAATTAATTAAACTAGTGAAGAGACTGATATGAATAGATCCTCTTACAGAAATGAGAAAAGCGTTATTGAGTGATGGTCTGATGCATTTGTTGGACTGGAGTTTGTATCATAATGTATTCACTGTATATTGCCTGATGAAGAGTTTTATGTACCTAATTGTCTTTTCAACTCCTGGACTTTGTATGACCTCCCTGATAAAAATAAGATGTAAAAGAATAAAAAAAAAACTATTTCATGAATAAATGACATTAAAAACAAAGGAGTGAACTACATGTTGTGCATGCTGCATCAGATTCATTCAGAGCGTAATTTATTGATAAAATTGTGTCTATTTGAGCGTCCTGGTGTACGCTGGAACTTTAAATCTTCAGTTTTTACCTAAAATTCACCATTTGGCAAACAAAGCCACATTTACAGTGATTCTAATCAATTTACATTTTCCCTATAAAGAATAAAATACAGCAGACTGCCTTTCACAACAATAAATTGTGTGGACTCACACAGGATGAAGTCTCTCAACACATTTCTGACCTTTTGACACTTCCCTAAGTCTTAAAAAGACCCAGAAGTGGAGGTTCCCCTTCCTTACAAAAACACTTTTTTCCCAGTTAAAATAATAGAAATGGCTCGTAAATCTCGGAGTCTAAGTGGCTGGTCGGACTGGCTGGACAAGTCAGCTGCAGCTACAGGCTGCCGGGCGAGAGAGAGAAAGAGGGCCAGTGTGAGGAGAAGTGATACGGGTCATGAGGGTGTGAGAGTAGGTCAGCGCACTACAGTGAGAAAACTCTTTATGGCTGAGCTGAAGGAACCGGAGTCTCTGTGGGTGGTTACCAAAAGCGCCCAGAGTGTATATGACTGTGGATTTATGTGTGTGTGTGTGTGAGAGTTATACAAAGACGGAGAGGAAAACAGAACGGCGCCTGTGGGCTCCGAATGGTACGACACTGACAAAACACTGAGGTGAATGATCTCACACATGCACTCGGCCCTATTTCACTGTGTTCCCACGTCGAGAGGACAACCCTTTGGGCCCTTTCCAACACCTGAGACACACACTTTCAAAACTCACCGGCTCCAAACACACTTCACCTCATTTAACCACATTCCTGAGAGTACCGTCTTCCAGCTCAACAGGCATCACCATGAAATAAATGATCTGCTTGGCATCATTCGGAAATTACGCAACGACTGAAATAAACAACTGTCACTGCAGTCTATGGGGAGTTTAAACTGTAAATTATAATAAACAGTGATGAGATAAAGTGGAGATAAAACAAGAGAGAGCAGGTGAGGTGGAGTGTATTACAATAACATGTTGGGTTTGAGAGAAACTGCGCTGTAATGTAAATCAGTAGAAAATAGTTTTAAATGTCAGTGTGACAAATAAAAGGACTTACCTGTTGAGTTGTGCAGTCAGGTGGAGGTCAGGTGGAGGTCAGGTGGAGGTCATGGCACAGATCACAACATGTGGAGAGAAGAGAGACATTACAGTACATTAGTTTCACTTGGCAGACATTTTTCTCCAAATGGAACCAAAACAGACTCAGCTGAGACCAAAAGTCACATGACAAGAATTCAGTGAGACCTTGACTGAACTGGAGGCTGTTTACACAGAGCAGAGGGGAGGGGACAGGTTGCAGGCCGAGGTAGTTCAATTTGTGAAGCATAAGGTGTCACGTTTTCCTGTCCAATATTGGTAACACTTGTTGTCACCTGAAAAATATTTTGTGTATATGAGTTACGAAATTAAACCTGTGTATTTCTTAAAGATTTATGGCATTATAACTATTTTATGTCGCACAAAGATTAGCCTTTCTCCCTTCTTCAAACCTCGATTGTGCTGTGTCCATAGAGGTGCATGGTTTATATATTGAGGTGAAAAATGAGGCCACGTGGAGTCAAATGTGACAGGAGCATAAAGAGAAACTCTGAAACAGCTTGGGCTTCAGAGGGTTAAAATATTTTGTTTTCAGTATGCAAAGCTGAATGAAATCCTTCAAAGTGTTACCATCGCTTCATAATTAGCAGCAGAACTAGTTTGTAGGCAGTTTTTGTGAATTGAGGAATTTATTGACCACAGTGGCACGACAGCACCAGCTCTCTCCTTTGATTGGGAGCCAAGCAGCTGTGATCAGAACCAGTTTTATGTCACAGGTTGCGTAACAGAAATCATCATAATATGCAAAAATAGCCCCAGGAGAGTTCTGTTTGTGTATATTTCTATGCTCCCATATCTGAAGGCCAAGTTACAACACGTCTGCATCGCAAGCTTGAATAGATCTGTAGAAAATGTATGATGGAAGCTGATGGAAAGGTGGCAAGGCCTTGGTAAACAAAGAGGTGACGCAGCTGACGAGCACTTAAAGATCCTGTGAGTAACGTTTTCAGAGAAAGAGGAAAGGTTCAGTTACTGGCAGTGAGACTTCAGCTGCGTCTGTTTCAGTCAGAGTAGACGCTCTATGTGTGTTTGTGTGCGTGTTTCTGCTCTTGTTTATACTCTTCAATGCCGTCTTTACAATTTGCAATGATCTCTGACACTCTCGCGGCATCCACAAAAAAAACTAAGAATGAAGAAAATTCAATACCTGAACTCTAAGCATGCTAAATGATGGAGAGAAAAAAGAGAGATGAGGAGATGTCGTGCATTTGGGACAAAAAAACCTTCTGTTTTCATGACTGCAGTATATGAGTCAGTGCTCAGCAAGGTCAGTAGGACTGATATGAGGAGGAGGAACAGAGAGAGTCTGAGGGAAGCAGAGGAGCTTCAGACAAGAGATGATACAGAAAATCATAAAAGTATCTTTGGGATTCAACAGAACTTCATTTGGCTGTTAAATCCAAAACAAAGATATTTTTCCTCAATTCAGACAAAGGTAAGACAACTCCTTTTAAGAAAAAACTGGAGACTGAAACAAAGAAGGAAATCGAATACTAGTTGCAGCAATACACTGATGAAACCGATTGTAGCTACAAGTTACATTTATTATCACATATTGAATGTCAAGCCACTGTAGTTCACTTCAAACTGTACCATACAAATTCCATTTAGATTAGATTAGATATCTGCTCGCACTTTTTTTTCCATAAGGGAGAAAAAAGGAGCAACAAAGAGAGAACTGACCCCCAGATAATTAGAAAATGGAAGAGAAGTTAAGAAAAGGGGATTTTGAAAGATAATGACATTGTGTGTGATGGGACAAAATCAAAGAGGGAAAAGGTAATATATGCAAAGTAACTGAAAACGTGGCTTAAAATAGACACATGGGGAGTGTGACGTGTGTGTGAGGCTGAGAGAGAAATGTGTTAATGAATACTACGCCAGCACTGCTAATAAGCAAAGTCACACCTTGGATATGAGGTTAGTGAGGAAGTGAGAGGTTTAAAGGTGGCGTGGCATTAGTGTGTGTGTGTGTGTGTATCTCTGTGTGTGTGTGTGTTTGGAGAGAGAACCTGCTGCATGACGCAGGTCAGTCAAACCTCTCCTTCCTCCAAACAAAGGATGACCGGGCAGTCATTAAAATTAAATGATTAAATGACTGCCCATTAAGTCATCAGGTTTTCCACCAGGCCAAGTACACATGTATGTGATATTACTGAAGGAACATTTTATTTTTAACATTCATTTCTATATTCTATGCAGTTAAAGCAGAAGCTGGACCACAAAATAAACAAACAAAGAGTTGGTACTTTTTTAGGCCTATCGTGTTTGTTTCTTTTAATTAAAAAAAGTCATACATTTCATCAGCATCCCAGGTTACAGCCTCCAAAATAACACTGTGTAAAAAAAGGCTCAATAAAATAAGCTGTATGCTGTTTTAAGTGCTGGACTGTTGCATTAGGTTTAGCTGGATGTACTTTTGTTCAGACTCCCAAAATACATCAACATAAGTTTCCTGTAGGAGGGAGGTATAGTGTGTCATGTTTTTCCAAATATGAAACCCCTAATTAATAATATAGCAATACGGTTGAATAATTTAAACGGCGGATGGTAAATAGTCGCAGTAATAATACCAGGACTAAAGTAGACACTCTGAAACACACAAGCCCAACATTATTAACACCACTTATATAACAAGCCACACCTGTCTTACAATGCACACACTTTTTGACAAGTGAATAAAATTATTTAAATGAAAAAGACCGCACAACACGCACCCCATTAACCATCAACACAAATATAATATAAATCAGAGAGCTGAAGGAAACCTGCAGTGACATGTTGGTCTATCTCTCCATCAATTTCCATTCAGTCTTCTGCCCATTCAGCTCAGTCCCAGAATCCACTCCTGCTGCTCTTCAGCAAACCAACAGTCTGAACAAAGCAAGCCTTCATACTGCACAATCTGCTGGTTTCCTCAAACATTACATCTCTACCACCTCTCCTTTTCCAATTCACACTGTTCACACGTGTCTATTTTAGCTCCCCTTCTCACCCTCAGCTGTTTCATTCTTCCAGTGAGTAAGTTGTGAGCATGTGTGAGTGTGTACGCATAATTTGCCTAAACACACGCTCACATAAGGAAACACACACACCGACACGCCTACCTGCATAGGGGTTCGTCCTCTGCTTCCGGCTCCAAATCCTAATTCCTTTAACAGGCATGGTGCTATCTCATCACTAACCTGCTGCAAACATAGTGCAAAGTCTGGCCCCTGCACATGAGTACCATGGCACCCCTAACATCAAGTCTACACACACTGACTGACACACACACCCACTCAGAATCACGCTCTGCAACCTCTGCACCGCCTCGCTGCACGCGTGCAGAGCCCACACACACGTTGGCCAATCAAAAACCTGTCACAATGAAAGAGGGGTGTGTGAGGAGGGAGTGGTGCATTCAAAGGGGGCCCCTGACCGGTAACCTCTCAACCCCAAGGTTGCTACGGTGATGCGGGTGCTATCTGCCAGTGGCGGTTGTTGCCGGGGCGATGCGGCATGGCCCGTACGCTCTTGTAACGGGTCCTCAGGCTTCTTTCACTTATCAAGTTGGGGGTCATCGGCACATACACACCCAAACACACACTTCTGAAATGGGCTCTTTGAAGGCCTAAGCTGCTGAGCAATCATCACTAAAGAATGGTTTAATTTGATCTCAGTCCGTTTGGTGAAGGAGAAGTTGGCCTGCACAGGGCTCTTACTTAAACACAAGGTCAGAAAAAAGTTGCAAACACACAAATAAAAGTTAAATGTTCCCTGAATTTTATGTCCTGAATTTCATGTCTTCGGGTCTGTATGTTTGGGAGCATGTGCAGCTCTGACTCACTGTCCTGTGAAACCTGACATCAACACCTCAAATGCAACTTTCTTTACCACTAAATGCAAAGTATTCAAAGCTTCAAGCCAGAGGTCTTCTGTTGGCTGCATTAACGCTTCAAACATAATAAAAGTGGTGTTCATTTGTGAAGATTATCAACGCATAAGCATCAGAAACGTGTAGCCACAGAGCTTATTTTCTGTAAAGATCCTAAATCCAATGCAGAAATCCCATAGGAGAATTCTCAATAAACCCCATGGTGCCAACTTCCTGGTAGGCCTTAACTACTCTGGGGATGCTATCTATATATCATGATAACGGTTAGATTCTGTATTTTGCGACTAGGCCTAAATCAGAGCCAATAGGGTCTGTGTCTCTGGCTGGGTCTCTGTGAATGGGTCCAGGTCCCAGCTTTCAAATAATAGTCAGGTCCGGTTCTTTCCAGGAAGTACAATTCCAGGTCCTTTTGGCTTTGAGCACACATTCGAAGCTCTACTTTAAGCCTCCCATCATCCCATCACCATCTCCTGTCGGTGCATCTTTTCAGCCCTCAAGCTTTCTTCTCTTAACAGCTTTCTCTTCTGTCCGTCCACTCCTCTCTGGTCCTCGAGCAGACAAAGAGCTTTCTCCATCTGATGTGATTATGGAGGGCTTTCATAGAGATCAATCACACTCCTGCTAAAGCACACAGTGTTCAACTGTACCAGATGAGATCGGAGAAACAGGCTCGATGTTTGAGATGGACTGCGACCAGATGTGTTTTCTGCACATGTGAAGTTTGACCGAAGTGTATTTAAAGCCAGTGAAAAAGGTAATTATGTGCGGAACAACTCTCAGCACCGGTGCTTACATTGTTTGCCATAATCATAACTTGCAAAGCATCCGGAAACCTTTTGACTATCCCTTTCCGCAGAACAATTCATCACTACTGCTCTACTTTTCCAATCCAGCAGGAAACGGCGGCGAGAGACGTGTCACATCCTGTGGCGGGTGACGCTGCTCTGAACAGGGGAACAATCCGACTGGACAGGACAGCTGTCCGATGAAGAGCGGTTTTTCCTCTGAGGTCTGAGTTTATGGTCAGGGGTCTGGGGTGTGGGGAGGATGGCGACAGGGACAGGAAATGGAACAGGATATAGTTGACAGCGCCATCTCCCACAGGATGCTGGGAAATGTATCTCTGACAAAGGCTTAGTTCATGGTTTATGGTGTGAAGTGAGGTGAGGTGAAGGAGAGGAGGTTAACTTAAATACTAAGACAAGGAACAAGTAAGAGGAAGTAAAGCTGAGGTGGACTCAAAAGAACAAAAGTACAGCCGCTTCCTTTATCTCTCCCTCCCAACCGAATGACCAACAAGCCACTTCAACCTGTCTGAAAACGGTTTCATTTTGCACAAATGCGTTTTTCAACTTTTCTTCAGAGCCAAAACAAAAGTTGCGCCCATTCACAGCTGGGAAATTCCCTGTTCAACGGCAGTCTTTGAAGTGGGTTTTACTAGTTTGAGTCATGAAATCAGAGATTCATGGAGGACTTAATCTCGGTTAATCTCACTATCTTTTCCGTGCTCCACAAGTAAGGGTGCCAGAATGATCATCCACCGATAGTCATCTGCCATTATAATTCTAAATTGGTTTTAACACATTGGTGGTTTCCATAAAGGCCGATCAGAAGAGCCAATTATGACAAACATTTCTCTGTGCACCACTAATACGGTTTACAGGTCTGTGAGTTCTACCATGTGTCTGAAAGAGACAAAATTTGCTATTTGCATTGTGTTTTTCCGAAAGTTTCCGAAGAAACTGGACCATTCCTAAATTTGCTGATGGAATATACATGTCAGTTCTTCAGAGCACAACCGTCTCAGAGTTTTGGGGGTTTAAATTTCTGAATGCCAGCTCAGAAGATCTGACAACTACTATTTGGAGTTGGTTGAATAACTTTTTACACATTATAATGATTTAAGGACATATTATTTGATTTATTTAGTGTGATTTGATTAAGATATTTCCTTATTTCTCCAGCACAGGAACAAACTGTAAATAAATGGGAATGGTATTGGATGATGGAGGAAAGATCATCAATAATATTCAAATTGCCACCAAATAAATAATGTTGCATGATAAATAGAAGCTTCAGCGACCCTGTGATCAGTGATCAGTATTGTTGATCAGCGCCAAAAATCCTGGTGGTAGCACCCTTATTCACAACCCAATTTTCAAGCTCCATTCATCTTTGAATGCCTCACACTCCTCCTGTTCTCAACTTTTCTCTTTCTGCCGGAGTGTACGTGACAACAAAGTGTGAAAAATCAGAGAGCACTAGTCACAACTACAGCACCAATAATCAGCATTCACACAAACACATGCGTACACATTTCCTCCTTCTTTTCACCCTTTATACATTTCCTCTCCTCCTTCCTCTCTTCGTTTCCTACGTCTCTTCACTTACCCCCACCTAAAAAACTCCCTGGTGAAAACAACAATGCAACTGAAACATACCCAAGCAGAAATATGAAAACGCACAAAGAGGAGAAAAAAGAGCCAAGAGCTAAATGAAGAAGAACAGAGCCAGAGAGTAAACAACACAAAAACCTCAAAGCACTCCAAAAATGCTGAATAGGCCGACTACTGTTAAGGATGTGTTTTGAATATGAACAAGGACACGCTATCATGCCAACACACACACACACACACACACACACACAGTGAAGCTGTGCTGCTGTGGTTGAACGGGTTTGGTCTGAACTGACACGCGGGAGTGAAAACACTGCCACATGGGCCGCCTTGCATTTTAACTTTGCCTTCACACTGAGGGTGTGTGTGTGTTCTCAGACCTTTTCTCACACTCCATACCATTTGATGCCAAATTCACACTTATCAGCACCATGAGAAAAGTCGACAAGGCCTTCAATCAAACACAACTAGGGACACAGCAGAGCACACAGCAGAGCACACACACATGCACACCTAAATAGAGTTTCGCTGTCTGGCACCAGCGAGACCACAGGATGAAGAAATCAAGAGGTTTGATTGAGCGCAAAAACATTTGATCATGTGTGTATCCCATGATCCC
>CAFUXE010000690.1:94718-127329 GCA_903364295.1 Serranus cabrilla
GGCTGTTTACCATAAACTTCCCTCTTCTTTCTTCCCCCCCTCTCCCTTCATCCTGCCCCTTCCCCTCCTCCTGACCGCTCCACTTTTCTTTCCTTCCTCCCTCCCTCTTTCTTCAAACACTAACTCGTTTGCAAAGTCATATCTCTGAATAGACAATGAGCATTTAATGCCAAAAATAGCATAATTTTTAAAAACGGAGGGGCTAAAATTAAGCAAATGCAGCATTGAGACACATTTAGTGCTTGTTTGTCCTCATGCACTGCCTTTTACATAACTGAAATGAACAAAAACAGAACATAAACAATGGCTTGTGACATCTATAGATTTTGTATTAACAGGGTTCCTACACTTTTTTCCAAAGTCAAATTCAAGCACTTTTTAAGCGTTTCAAGATGCTTTTCTAAGCTTTTCCAGCACTTTGCAGCTGTGGTAAATCACGCATGTATACAGAGCACATATAGTGCTTATTCATTTCTTCATTACATTAAGCTGGATGCTATTGTGCTATAAACAAGCAAAATTGGGTTTCCTTAGTATCTTACATCACCTAATTTGAATCCTTTATTCAAAATCAAAGCATGTTGAAGGTTTTTTAAGGATTTCCAGCACCCAGACATATCCTGTATTAAGTACAGTCTAAAAGTAGATAAATGCAACTATAATACTGGAGAATGTAGCAGAATTTTACTGCAGCTTTAGCTCCATTAATTTCATACTTCTCTGTAATAAATGCACTAAAAAGTGGATCTATTTAAGGGAATCTAATTCCTCACGCTTACTCACTTATCATTTCTTTCCTCCCTTTTATCCCCCGCTTCTTTCAGCTGCCTCAAACACTTTTATTCCTACTTTTTTATCCTCTCCCTCCTTCTCTGCACCTCCACCTTATCCTCTCATTTCCGCTCCCTCCCTTTCTCCCCTCTCTCTCTTTCTATTGAGCTACTGAGTTGTGACAGTTGCAGAATGGTCAGCTTGCTGGGAGGGCTCAAGGCTGGCCAAGAATCTGTGTATGTGTGTGTGTGTATGATTTTAAGCGTGTAACTGCTGGTCTGCCAAAGGGAATTAGCCTCTATTTTCCTCTCTCTGTTGTGTGCAGCCCTGTCTGACTTGTCAGCCTCAATGGCACATAGATCTGTCCAAAAAACACTTTCAGAATAGATGCATGAAAAAGAGAGAGAGAAAGTGAGAAGAGGAGGAGAAATAAAAGGGAGGAGAGGGAGGAAGCTGAGGAAATGCAATGAGCTAAACACCACAGTGAGGTTTGGAAGTGGATGGAAATGGGAATGAGCAAAAGGCAAAGAGGAGAATATTTAATCGAACTGTCTCTGTGTGAAAACCATTAAGAAACTCTATAAGGCCTGAAATGTGTTTCATCTTGAAAACGGCTGATATTTTACACTGCTCAGGCAACCTGTACCTGTTCAATCAACGTACTTTACGGCTGGTACTGTGATTACTGTTGGACCCTTTCCTGTGAGTTGATCTACATATGCTAGGAGGTATTTATCATCTCTAAAAACTCACTTTTTTATCCAACTGTCACCAGATTTCATGTTCTTTGGATAATTGTAGCCTGACAGAATCCTCGAACATGTTTTGGTCAAGTTTTCCAACACATTTAACCCTATCTGAATCTGCTTATTCAACCTGAATCACTTTCTTGCACTTAAAAGTGTAATAGCTTTTAAAATATTGATACGATTTGCATCAGAGTTTTACTTTGGCATCAGGGCCTGACAGTAACAGTTGCCAGATTGCAAACATTTTGAGGAATTTTAAAAAAAACTGGCAACCAATTAAAAAGGTTTCATGAGAAAATGATAAAAGGTTTCATGAGAAATGAATCAGAGCTTCATGAATTTGGCCGTTTTGCCAAAAGGAAACAGGATCCAAGATAGAGCCAGCTCACTGTACCATGCTGCAAAATTAATTGTTTTGTCAAACGGCCAAATGGGGAGTAAATGTTCGTCTTTACCAGCCGGTGAGTGAAGCAAATCTACCAGCCAGTTGCATGTTTTAGCAGCATGTGGCTGGTGGCTGCTGCTAACTTTGCACCCGGACCTCAACTCTGGTTGACTGTATATATTTTCTGCAATGGTTTAAGTTTCCCACAAGTTAACAAATAAATTCTTCTGTCAAACTGAGAAACATAAATAACTAGATTAGTCATTTGTTTTGTTTCACAGCTGTGTGTAGGAGTCAGATTGGTCAACTGAGGGAGGAGGAAAAAGGTCACAGACGGGCGTGCTCTTTTGCATGACTGTTTCCTCTTTTTACTTTATGTATATGAAAAGCAGCTGAAGAGATAGAGGGAGAAATACAGTCAGAGAGAGTGGGAGAGGACACAACATAAAAGACTAAATGGAGAAATAGCAGGACGCAGCACAAACAGCAGACTTATTCATTAATGATTGATAAAAGAGAAAGATTGATGGATTTCTCTTTTCCTCGCTGCCCTGGGGGATCTGACATTTTCATCCAGACCACTCATCGCAGCCTCAGTCTTTCCACAACAAAGACATTCAGTCTCATCTCCAGACCTCCAGGGTACCAGGGGCCCAGAGGACCTCTGCTCCCCCAAGACCCAGATCCCTTGCTGGGCTTATTAACCTGCTTTCCAACCCCATCTTCTTCCAAGACCTTTGGGCCTCTTGAGCAACTTTTTTCCCCAACAGTCCCGGGAGGTTGGAGGTTGGAGGTTGGGGGTGGAGTCGAGGTGAGGCCCTAACAGTAGGAGACGCAGCTGACGGGGTGAATGCAGCTCGATCCTAGCAGACAGTAGGGCACAAGGAGTGGGGGCTTTCTTTTATGTGGTGCCGCCTTGTTTGCTCCCAGGGGCCTCATTGAGGGTAACGGATCAAACGAAGGAGTTCGGTTTGAATTCCTTTTGGTGCATTGAGTGGAGGGAGAAGGATGATAAAAGTGTTTTTTTTTTTACAGTTTAGATCATCAGAGAGGTCTGTTATTGAGGAATCCAGACAAAATATACCAAGATAAGGCAAAGAAAGATCCACAACACACCTAAATAAAATACAAAATTGATCCACAACTTGCATAAAAGCAAGACTTTGATGGATCGAGTCAACCAAAACAAGAGAGTAGTTAGACTGAAATTACACCCTAAGAACCAGGACTCCACACAATAACAGTGGGAACACTGCAACGTGAAACACACAAACAGTGAGTGCAGACAGAATGCCCATCGCTCTGAGGTAGGAACTGGATCCTTCACAAACAGCAGCAGATCCAACAGGAGGGAAACTGCTCGACGGCGGCCTCGGCCCAGATGACGCCACCGACAGGTGCACAATAATAGTCACCTGATACGCGAGTATCACTGCACAAGGCTGCTCATATCCTACAGCTGGAACCAGTGCACACACATCCTTTCAGAAGTATCATCAACCGGAATAACGACCGACTGAAAACTACATTTGTACAAGTTCGTTCCAACAAGGAACTAACTTGGAAATGATTTTATATTTACAAAATATCAATTTTTTTCCCCCCAATTGCCTTTTAGCAGACAGGACAGGTATGCAACAGGAATTAAACTCCCTCCTCTTATTAAAAAATGCATATGTCAGCTGTAATGCCCACACATTTAAAGCTTCACTGGGCATCTGAAACCCTTTATGAAAAAACGCCCGGGGCAGGGAACACACCTAATCAAACAGCTATCACAGTAATGGCTTGCTTCACCCACTCAAGCACACACACACACAAACACACACCCTCAGTGTCCTTCAACACACACACTCACACAGAAAGAGAGAGAGAAGGTCAAAAACACAGCTGAGTCAATACACCAGGACACAAGCTGGCAGCAGCCTCGAGAGCAGACATGCAGGTTTGACCGTTCAAGCCTTTTACTCCCTGAACAATCTGCTGCTGATACCTTGAGGGGGGAACTTTATGGAGCAGGATAGTCACATCTGTCTTGGAAAAGTTTGAAGGAAGGCAACCTGAACCTCAACGTCTGGGACAGAAGTGCAGCAGCACTCACTCAAAGTGCTTCACTAGAGCAAAATGACTCATTTCTGACATTAAGTAAAAATGTCAACATTCACATAACAAGTAATCACAGATATCCGTAATTACACGTCTCCACACCCATCTTACTTTTAAACCAACAGGTAAGACACATGTACAAACACAAACGCAGCCTGTTTCCCATCATGCACCGTCTGCTCAGCTCAACGTTCTCCTTTAGCCTCCATTGCCGGGCAGTAACAGGACCGGGCGTGCAGACTCCAGCTCCGGGCTTAAGGAGATTAACCATTCTGTAGCCGTATGAAATCATATTCCTCATAATCCCCATCACTGACTCTGAAAATCCCCTCTCGCTGTGTGGCATGGGAGGGCCGCTCGAAATGTGCTCTCTTGTTCTTTTGAACCAATGCACACACCCGGCACATCTGCACAAAAACAGCTGGATGTCTAGAAGAACACTCCGGCATGCAGATGTGTGGGATTACAGTGTGTGCAAACTACTGCGGGAACATTAACATTGTTCAATAGTTGATCTGCACAAATGAAGTTGGGATTAAATACATCTGTAAACTGTGATGCACTCTTGCCATGAATATACCAATGTTGCAGCACTTGTTTGCAGCACAGAGTGTCTCTTTTTCTTCAGTCATTTTTACTGAACAGCTGTTTGAAGTTTATAGCTCTTACATTTGGCTGACAGCAGTGTGTGTTTAAACATGCTCAGGCTTAATGCACGTTTGTTTCATCACTTTCATCGCTTGTTTTCTGGTAAATATACTCTTGTATACAACTCATTACAGTCTTTTGAACAATTAGAGGCTTGTTTTCCCCCTTTAGTCACACGGCTATTATACCTTAGATGACAGGATGGTACAGATATACCTTCATAATGACGCTGGGTGAAATCTGCCACAAGGCAAAAATGGCTGACATGATTAATCCTATAGACACCTATTGTCATAATGAATAATTGTTATTAACAGTTATGTTAGTGCCCCTAGTTGCTGTTAAATGAAAAATTGTTGTTATAGATTTCTAGATAACTTCTCATACTAACAACTTCCCACTCGACAGTTGAAAGTTACACAGTGAGTAAAAGGTGAAAAGAGCAAAAAAAAAAAAACCTAATGAAACGGCTTTAGGTGCAGATGGTTAAATGCCAAAGAAAGGGAGGACCGAGAAACATCTCAGCATTGTTATAAGAGGACACACACACACCTGTTTTCCTCATAAACAGCTCCTGAGGCTTAATGTGGGCAGACCAACATGACAGCACAGCTTGGACCAAACATATGCCATCATCACTCAACACCACAACTCACACAGACAGGATCAGGCCATGTAAATAGTACTTGAGTATTAGTAGTATCATGGGAAATACTGATGGATGGAAGTTTTAAGCAGGACAACTAAGTTTAAGTGCACACATGCACGTTCACATGCACACAGAAACACACACACAATGAGGTCTCTGTGGACGAGGCAGACAGCCTGAGCTACAGAGGAAGATTCAGTAGTCAATGGGGATTCCTGTGCGGAGTATGTCATACTTCACAGTGACAGACGCTTTCTCAGACACACATGCAGGCGGCGTGCAGTGATCTGGGAGACAGAGTGAGATGGATGACGAGCCAAAAATATGCTTCAGGCAAGAGAGGGAGAGACAGATGCATCACATTAGGGCCTAGTTGTTTTGAGTAATTATTAGACAAATTAGTTAAGTAAATAAATGAACTCTTTATGGGTGTGTTTGTGTCTGTTGCACACAAAAATAGCTGGATTCCTTCAGACTTGTAAGTGTGCAGCTGCAGGCTGAGCTGTCGAAACCAAACACACATCAACAAAGAGATGAGACAAAGAAACATAAAAGTTTGGAAATAACTTGATTTGTATCCTAACTAAATTTAACATACGGCCATATACTTTAATGTTACACCATGCTATGAAATATTGGGGAAAAAATAAGAAAACTAAATTAACACAGCAGGAGAGGAAGAGAGAGCAAGACAGTGAAGGGAAGAACAGAAGGAAAGACAACACAGCTGACAAACAAACTTATTTTTAGGCACAAAACTCTTTGTGATTCTACAGTATACAACAAGAGAGAGAGACTCATAGGCCTCATAAATGGTGAAATAAGGACAGTTATAAAGTGATGGTCCAGAGGAACTGGGATACTTAAATTATAGTCAAATTAAGAAAGTCTCAGCTATTGATTCTAATCCAGCCAAAATCATTTTTAGAGCATCAGAGCTCTGCTTTAACTGCACTCTGGAGCCATATTATGCACAAAGAAATAAAAAATATTTCACTACCAAATTGAGTGTAGGCCATCAGTTAACCCTGCATATTTGCATGTCACAACTGTAGTCATTCACTGAAAATCCTCAATAGTTAAGAAGTAGAAGGCACTAAAGATGTGCTAACTCAATCAGCAGAGCCTTTAAAAGACCCATGCAGTGCATGATTTCCGTTCACACGCCGTATCATGAAAGATGGCGCCGTGCACTGTCAACTTTAGCCCGATGAAGAGCAGCTGTGCTCGAAACGTCACTTAGGTGTAATAAAGAAGTGGACATTGGAGCCCTGCAGTGTGTGAGCTATCTTAGTTTAATCATATGTGTCTGATAAAAAGCATCATGAGGCCAAATACAACAACAGCAGCAGGTAAATTAATATAATGACAAACGGATCTGGGACAAAGCTTAAACAGCTAAAGCCACTATGTATGCATGTGTGTTTATGTGTGCAAAGGAGTTATGCAAAGGGGGCGGGGCATGTTTGTATATATAATAACCCAGGTCAGCATGTTGACAATGGACGCTCTGACCGTTGGCAGGAATTGAGGACAACAGATTGTGTGGCTATTCTCTGACACAAACACACACACAGGGCAGGGCAGGGCAGGGCGGTGGCCAAGACAGAAAATAAAGCTTTCTGACACAGAAACAAGTGCCTGGTTTATTAATAATTTGCCAGAACGCCGCAGCTGTATCACTCTAAATAATTATGATGTCCCTAGATACAAACTGTTAAATTGGCTGCCATGTAAAGAATCTTACAAGCTGCGATAAAGAGCATTTGTTTGGGGCTGGTGGTAATTACGGCCCCATTTGCTGTTAAAAGACGCCCCGAGGCAATAATAAACATGACTCGCACACAACAGTGACATAATACCCTGCACCACACCACCACCACCTCCACTCACTTTGCTGATAGTTGACACATTTTCGACTGACTCAGATCTGGGACTTTTCCATCACAGAACTGGGGAAACAGATCTGCTTAAATCCCAATTAAATTAACCTACTTCTTCATTTACTGAACATTTTATACATTCATTTCATTTCCTTTGACTGAGTGACTACGCCGAGACTCCAAATCACAAGCAACCAAAGCGGATATCAACTTGCAGTCATTGGTTTCACAATGCACAAGATAGAATAAACAAATCCCATGATGTCTCTCAAATATTAAACACTGCGTCTGCTTGCCGAAGACAAAACCCTAATCGCACGCTTCTTGCTCAGCTTGTTTATTCAGCCGAGGAAATTCCAGTTGTCTAATGTCGCCAATGTTTACAAGTCTAAAAATATGCTTGAAAAGGGCCAACGAACAGCTGTTTCTAAGGATTTATCTGCCAATACAAATATAGCCACAGCTCCACCCAAACTTCTCATCCTCCTGTGACTAGATTTCAAGCGCAAATATTCAATTTTATCCCAAATTGTTTCATTTAGACTTCACAACAGACGCCGGGACTCGCTGTGGTCTCTCCTGCAGGTCTATATAAATAAATCCAGTGTGATTTGCTGCCTGCTGGGATGGGAAACCCACTCGCTTCATGATGACGGATACAGGAACTTCCATTTGTGTACATGGGCGTGCACGTCTGTGTTGGTTAAGTGACAGATGTGGCAGAAAATCCCTGTTTATTTTTCCTGACGCGGTCATGGATTCAGAGTGTATATGTGTGAGTTAGTGTGTGTTTCCAGGGCTTGAGTGCAGTAAAGTGCAGATGCGGGTTAACAATAGCCTTTATGCTCCTGTAAGATGAGCTCCCACCTGCTGCAGTATGTCATTATGTGCTGTATGGACGGATGAATGTTTGCTGTCTGTCTGACTGTCAGCCTTTCATACACACCACTGCTAACCAGTAATACAGGATGTATTTAAAGCTTACTTTCACTGGCATTAATGTGGTTATTGTGTAGCTTTACAGGATGTCTTCTGTTTAGTCCATCACCTTATGAAACGTTAGAAAACAGGTTCACTGAAGTGCAGTTATGCTGCAGTTCCCATAACTACCCTTGATGCAACAATCAAGATGTTGCTTTGTGTGAAAGGTGGCAACAGTAGCTGTTATTGTGTTGTAGATTTAATTCAATTGTCACAAGAGGCCTGAACATACAATAACCATTCTAAACAGAAAAGGTTACAACTGAAACTGAAGGTTTCTGAGTTTATAAAAGTGAGTTTGAGGCGAGTTGGATAGATAGCTTAATATAAATTACTGCTCAGTTTCAAGAAATTGCTGACAATCTAAAAAATTAATAGCCAACAACGTTTCTAAATCATGGGAAGCAACATTTTCTGCAATTTATATTGTGAAAAAAACTTCATTACAGCACAAATCGGATAGCATATACACTGATACCGATATGACTTTGATAAGACAATATCTGCCGATAATATCTGTGAACCGATATATATCTGCTGGGCTCTACATCAGATGGTCACTCAGCTGACAAAAAAATAAAAGGCTCAGTGTGACAATGAAGCATCACATCCAGCTGTTAACCAACTCTACTGTTGAGAACAAAGCTGCTTCAAACAGCTGGCAAAATGAACAGTGGTGTATCTCAATGATGCTGTGACCTAAATTACACAGTCCGTCTCACACTGGCTGTAAAGATGCTGCTGTTTGAACATCAGTCGTTTTCACCAGATCACCGTTAGATGGCTGACAGTGGACTGAATGGTAGCTACACAGGAATCAATCAGACAAGCTCCACAACAAGAGTAGAGACCGGAGACCTGAGAGGCACATATTCAGCTCATATCAGGATTTTAATGTAAACCCTGAGCCTTCATCTATGGTACAAAGTTTGTTTAGATTTCTATGGATTTAAACTGAAACAAGCTCACTCAGCCCTCCTGGCTTCCCTGTACTTCAGACAATGACATGAAAAACAACCAACAACATCCCTGCAGTTTCCTTCACTTGACCCTGATCACATTACAGCAGGCTTGCATATATTATTTCAGAAACTGAACAAATTTTGTCTTGTGAAGGGATCGTTGCACGGGTGGGATATGGCTCAAAATATATCTTAAAAAAAAAGTAAAATGCCCTTATTTTACATGAGAAAATGTTCATCTGAAGTATTCAAAGACCACCTGTATGTTATCACCACAAAGACCCAGCAGTGCTTCTTCTCCATGTCTTCATCGACCTTATTGAGCTTCTCTTTGAACTACGATAATACATAATTCGAAAGACGGATAAGAGAAATCTATAGAGCGAGACAAAAACAGATTGCATGAGCGAGAGAGACATAAAGGGCGAGCCGGGGCCTTGTCTTTGTTGTGGTCAGCGCAGCAGCGAGAGGACGGACATCAAAGTGCAGAGGATGGACAGAGATGAGAGAGGAAAGGTCTGGAAGCCATATGAAACAACAGGAAGAGAGAAAGGGAAAGAAATATAGGACGGGGAGTAAGAGAGAGGGGAGAGAGGAAGGGACTTTTAAACAGAGGAAGGAGGGAGAGACGGCTGCAGCCAAAAGGGAGAGTGAGTGACAATGGAATATGCTGAAACATCATGTCACAGCTGTGCACAGACTCACACAAACAGGCACACACACACACTCAGCGCAAGCTGTGAAAATGTTTTGTCAGATGTTGCATGAGAATATACGATGTCCCTTGAGGTGTATTTGGTCATTTTTAATTTGCCTGGTCAAAAGTTTTGGAACAAAGCCGAACACGGGCTCATCTGTTATCCGGCAGATCTCACCTCAGCTCCGCTCCGCTCTCAGTTCAGCTCGTGTTTGGCTTCCCAGAGGAAAAACAACTGGACCCAAACATCTGGCTATTTGTGATACTATTTCATCCAAACCAGAGTTGTGTAAAATCTGGAGCATAACCTCGATCTGAACTCGATTTGCACTCTTCAACTGCACCGCTCTTCAAAATGTACGGTGATGGGATAAATCCTCTGTGATGCAGCTAATACAAATACACAAGCAGATATAAACACATGCTTATACTGTGCATGAGGCCTATAGTTTTACCATATGGAAATATAGAAAATCGATAAATGAGTGTAGATCCCTTAAGCTCTGTTAAAAAAAAGATGCGCATTAACAGCTGCTGTACGAACTGTTTGTTGAATAAGCCAAAATAGTAATGAAGACAGAGTGTCATTGATTGTAGAGTTGAAAAAAAAAACGATCTTGTTTTACAGTACCAGTCGAAAGTTTGGACAAACCTCCTCATTCAATGTTTTTTCTTTATTTTCAACATCGTAGATTCGGTGGCTACTTTGAAAAATCTTAAACATATTCTGGTTCCTTTACCAATTTTGTTTACTTCATAATTCCACATGTGTTCCATCATGTCTTTAATATGAATCTACAATGTAGAACATATAATAAAAATAAAGAAAACCCATTAAATGAGAAGGTGTGTGCAATTTTTTTTACTTGTACTGTCTATATGCATGAAAGTATAAATGTTTAATCATCCAGGGGACGGAGGGGTATCCCGGCCCATCTCTGCATCCTCAGCAGAGGTCACCACAGTGTTAAGTTAAATCTTGCTCATCTCCCTGCTGGCTGCTTAAACCCTGGATTACCCCGCAGTACCCACAGCTGCCAACTTGCAAGTCCTGCATCTGGCTCCTCTGAGTGTGTGAACATCGGCACGTGTGTGTTTGTGGACGGAGATAATTAAATTCTGACGGACTTTATGCCATGTATTCACATAATACTCCATGATATTCTCCAGGCTCCCTTAACTTGTCTTTTGCAGAAAATCAAGACCTAAACTAACACTTCAGCCATAAGTTCTACGTGATAAACAAGCCATTAAAATAGAGCCATGAACTCGGGATGGGTTCGAGTACTCGAGTATTTGTCGTTGAACCCATTATTAGAGTAACATTTCGTTAGAAAAAAATAATTAACAGGATATAAAGGTATGACTTCTCCGACCACGGCTTCAGTTTTGACACAAACTGAGCCAGATTTAAGCAAAACAACTGTTTTAGAGCAGCTACGGCAACTCTCTAGGAACATATTATTACACCGAAAGCAAAAATCACAAATATCTGGCTACTTTTAGGGGAAGCAATAAAAAACACAAGTATATACCATAGAGCGAGCTGGTATTCACAGGCTTCCAAGCAGTCCGCAAAGGCTTAACATCACTTCTCACACCAGGGCTTACACACAGTCAGCCCCCGAAACACACACACACAACCTAAATTTAGCCATTTCTTATTAACTTCACTGTCTCATACCATCAAGAGCAAATCAGGCTCTGACAGATTTAGTGTTATTAAGCAGAGGAGCTGAAGGGCAGCGCTGAGCAGAGGCAGCTGGGGTCAAGACATTACATGTGATGATCAACAAGTATCTTATGGTAACACTGGCAGTCTGCTACAGGAAAAGCATGTGCGTACAAATGCACAAAGGCTGAAGAACAATACTTGCATCATCTGTCATCTCTCTGTTGCATTTTCACTCCCTAACACTCCTTTGTGCCCTAGCCAGGGCTGCGTCTACATCCTGGGCAGTCTGCATAGAGGCGTGAGAAAGGGCGGCTGCATGTATACACACACACACATACAGGCCAAGTCAGCTGCAGTTCAATGGCAATATCCCTCCACTTCTTGGAATGCCAGAGCCTGTTCCCACTCTTTTTTCCCCTATTTTTCTCCCACTTTTTCTCTCTCTCTGTCCCTCCCGACCTGTCTCTTTTGTCCCTCATGGGACCAGGTCGACCTCTCGAACCAGGCCAGACTCCCCTCGCTGGAACGAGCCCTGTGGGAACTGACTTGTGGATTCTGGCTGCGTAATGACTGCTCTCTATCCATGAATGGAGGGGACCATGGTGTGGGTGAATAGTGACTAGGGGAGACTGAGGTGGGACAAACAGGGTGTGTGTGTGTTTGTGTGAGTGTGGCAGGAAAGGAAGATGGTGTAAAAACGATAAACAGCAATTAGTTTATTTAGGCGTGACTTTGCTGTTTGTTTGTCATGTGATAAGGGACACAAACTGTTTACTTTAACTGTTGTTATCGTCTTTACTGAGCAGCACAGTTTATGCACAAACGCTCATGGCCGGTGTGGTGCCAGCCTGGGCCAAAATGTGTCTGTCACACACACACACACACACATACACACAGGCCCTTGAGAAGCACTTGAACATGGCAACACACACTAAAGATGATGGCACGCTACAGATGAAAGATTATCGGGCAAAGACATACCTCTATAAATAACTGAGGGATGGCAGGAGGAATGCACAGACAGGAAGATTGACGGTGGACAGCATGGAAGCATGTGTCCAATACAGTTTTTTTTTGTCACACGTGTGTGTATGCGTCTATTTCAAAGCCCAAAAGCAGCAAGTAGCTAGTGGGCATCAAGATATATGACAGGGAGCCCCGAAGTCTCCTCCAACTCCAATTAACCTTCACTAGTTCAACCTACTTTCTATGTTAAAATAACTTAATCCCTGTTCAGTCCAGCGCTATATTTGGAACTTAGTGTTAAATATTTAGTTGAAGGCTCACTGATATCAAATTTGGGACAACTAAAAACAGAGTTGATCAAAAATCCCTCCATGTGGCTGTTCATTCTACACCAGCAAGCTAGTGTACAGCTAAAAACATATTTTCCTCACGTTCAGTTTGCAAGATCTGGCTTTCATGGTGCCATCTTTTCCCTGGCTGCTACCAGGTCCTGATTATCCTCCTTCAGCTCCTCTGTTGAGGTTCTGTTGAGTCAACACTCTGGCCAAAGCCTGTTTGTTCTTTTTAAAACATAACATTTAAATTACAACTCTACAATTCAACTGACATGCCTCATCAGTCTGGAATAGATTGGGAGCCATAATGCATATTAAATGAATGTTAACTATGCCATGACGGTTCACACTGAAGTATGCTCAAGCAACTCGGCCATATTGACAGCATCACATAGCTGACAGCCGATCTAACCCTGACAGCAGACCTCACATTTCCAAAAACATTATAGCAAATTTCCAAGCAGCAATTATTTGGAGAAGGTGGCCACATATTGGGAATGTAAATAACCTGCTGTTAACCTATGGGGTGGTTGAGTTTGTCCAGTAAACACTGAGAAATTCTTGCTAACTCTTCTGCAGTGAATGCACTACATAATTAAGTTTGCATCATATTTAGTAGGAACAATATGCAACTATGCATGGGAACAACGTCTCAGTCCTATGGACACTGTGCCATCCAGGATCATCCAGAGTTTACCTGAAAACTATCATTTCAGCATTAATGACAGTACTAACTATAAGTCTCCTCCATTTATTTTCACAGACAGCATGACTATGTTGCCATAGATGCACCCTGGGACTGTGCTCAGTTTTCCCAGTTGTCTTAATGTCATTAATACATTTGGGTGTGGCAGTAGCGATCCATTAGTCAGCCTGAGTTGACCCTTGTTGGCTTGCAGCAGAAACCCAAACCAGACAAACTAGACTTTATATAAACTCTTGACTCCACAGTGTCAGGTGTTCCCCTCTGAGGCCACACATAATGACCTCTGACCTGCTGACCTGTACTTCAGCACAAATGGATTAACAGTGGCATGAGACAAAATACACACAGAGAGGAGGATCCCATTTGTTTATCAGGTCCTTGTTCAAACTGCTCCTGGTGATTACTTTGACTGCACAGGCAGACAAACCACAGGACGAGATACTACACACACACACACACACACACTACGCCCTTTCCTCAATGTCAGTCCCCCAGCATATAGGGGCCCCTCTTTCTGCCCCTCACTCCCAGTAACACGATCCATCCTCGACCTGAGGTTAGAGCAGGAATCCTAATCCGCAGTAGTTGAAGACAAAAGAGTGACGGGTCACGGTTAAATGTTTATATGCAAACTATAAGATAGGATTATGTAACACATTCCTTTGGGCCTGTTCAAATAACAAAAAGGTGATATGAGTTTTAAAACCGATACTAGAGCAGTGAGGTGTTGATTACTATTGAGTAAAACAGTGAGTAAGAGGAGGCTGCAGCTAACTATTGCACGTCTATGGATTGTTTGTGCATTACACATTAACTTTCATTCAGATACCCATTCAAAACAACTCCAGCAGCTGTTTGGCATTATGACACATTCAAACCTTCTGCTTGAGGGGAGGGATTTCAAAGGGTATTTCTGAGACAGGTGTTTGAGTGGAAAGAGTTCGAGTCAAGCATACAGGCTTGTGTTGTATTGAACCTGAAGCTCGTGCCTCTGTGCGCCCAGTGCCGGCCTTGGGGCCAAGTGGGAGCTGGCAGCTACAGTTCGCTAAGTAACACACTGCATTCCAGTGTGCTCTCTCACACCTTCGCCTCAGCTGTGAGCCTCCGAGGAGTGATTGAGTTAATGACCTAAAGGGAACAAAGCTTTACAAAAAAAACTGCCGACCCCACCTACGACTGCTTCAAAACTTCAACAGGTTGGATAATGGGACTAATCGAGACATGCCATGCAATAAAACAAGGGATTAGTTGAATGTCTGGTAGCTGTCACGTAGCAGGTATTCCCTAAACACAGCTCGATGGACTATCAGTCTGTGTTTATGTGTGTGTGGGTTCAATCCATTGCTCATCATACATCACATTCAGTTGTGTCTGGGAACTGTCTGCTCTGCTTATCGTTTCCCTGCAACCAGTTTTTGAATCCGTGCATGTGTGTGTGAGAGAGAGAGTGAGTCACAGTCAGACCAAAAGCCGAGTGAATAGATTGGATGAACGACAGTAATAAAGGAACAAAAACTAATGACTCAGTCGGAACTTAAATCCTCCTCCGTCACCAGCGTTTAGAGGAATTTGGGCTTGTCCCCTGAATCCTACTTTGCAACATATTTCAGAGGCAAATTAGATAAACAAAGCGACCATGCAGGGAATCAATGGGCAACACAACCCCTTGACTACTATGTTTATCAGCAGGACCACATAACAACCCATTAATTAGGAAGCAGTGGTTTAAAGGAGCTGATATTTACTCACTCAAAGGCTCTGTATCAGAGTAGACAAAATGACGGGCCTATCTTTCAGTCTTTACATAGCTGGCTGTCTGAGTTAATAAATAACCAAAGTGTGTGAGACTACAGGAGGTAGCTTTACAAAGGCATCAAAAACAAATCACAAAACAACAAATGTCAGCAGCAAAAGGAAATTGATTTTCCATTTATCTTAGAGTTGACCAACTTTGTTTACACGCATAAAACAGCATGAAGACATGTGGGGGGAAAGGGCTGCAAGGCCTCCTGTGATCTCTGCGCCCCTTTGAAGACCTGCACACAGATGGTTAGTCCGTTGAGAGGAAATCCATCATTTCTGACAGGACTCACCATCCTGATTAACATAAGTCTCAATCAAGAGAAAACACAAGCCATGTGTCACCAGACCGGTCGCTCCTCCCTCAGTCTTTCAATGGACGAAATGTGACCATCACCTTGGACCTGACCAGCTTCTGTCCTCACAGCTGACTACGTTATTATGACAGAGCAGCAAGTGTCAGAAAGGAAAACACAACTCCAGATACAGATTCATGCAAATTAAGATGCAACACTAATTGATTAGTCGTTAGAAAACAAATATTTGCCAACTATTTTGATAATTGGTTAAACTTTAAAGTAATTTTTCATGCAAAAATGTCAGAAAAAGCTGTTTTCAGGCTCTCAAACGTGGAGATTTTCTTCATTTATATCATAATAAACCGAATATCTTTGATGAATATCAAGACCCTAAAAAACACATTGGACTTGACAACTGGGAAGGTCATTTTTCACTACTTTCTGATATTTTGAGGCACAAATGATTCATTTAGAAAATAACTGACTGATTCATCAATGAAGGAATAAATGGCTATTTGCAGGGCTAATTTAAATGAAACTTTGCTTCATGTTTTACTATGAATTAATAGTCTGTAGTGAGACATCATGGCACACAAGTGCAATGGTATATTAACATTCATATATGTATTACATAACTGTGGTTCCCAAATACAACTCTATAGGGATTCTACTGTGTAATTTAACTACAATATTACTAACTGCATGGCTGCTAAAGGGCCAGAAATGTGCATGCTTAGCTGTCACGCTGCAAGCTACCAACACGGCAAACTTACGGATTTTGATTTTCTTGGGATCAAACTTGCGGATTTCACTCTGCAGCCTGTGCAGCCGCCCCTGAATCCTGCAGGATCTCCTGAACACCATCCCTGCCTCCATCTCGATGCCCAGGAAGATGTCGCTGGCATGTCGAGAAAGGTCGGAAAGTTGGTGAATTATGTTGGTCAATGTGTGACAGCCGACCTCATCCAGTGACGAGAACAACACGGGTTTTCGCAGTTTGCGTCTCCCGGCTTCTTCCTTCGGTATCCAGCCATCCCTCGCCGATAACCTACTCACACGCCGCGGCTCAATGCTCCTCTGGTGAAAGGGCATATTTATTTCATACCAATAACTCCAGCGGGACCAAAAAACTGTTCACGCAAAAACCTCGCAGCTTTAAAACAAATCCAAGACGCTTCGCCGTCCTTTGGCTGCTATGATTTGCGAAGCAGTATAATCCTTCAATCCCGCCATATTTTTGTTTTTCAAAGCATGGGACTTTGTGCTGCTGTACACTGGAGACGTTGCCTCCCAAAGTCTATTCAAATTCAACCAGACAGAGTGCAAGCTGGAGAGAAAAGAAAAAAAACACAAGGAAAAGTAGGAAAAAGTACATGTAAAAACCCGGAAAATACTACAACCACCTGTAGCAAATGGAACCGGAGCCAGATACACAGAGGAGAGTTTACCTGCCTCCACTCGAAGTCAGTTCAGCGGTGTGATGGAAAACATGGACCGGATCTCCTCCACACTGAACCGGAGGGACTGGAAGAGGAGGAAAGGAAAGCAGTGTGAGCTAATTTATACTCAATGAACCACTATGTCTAATAACCATTCACAGCTACGTTTAATCCTTATTTTATGGCACTCCCGATTATTAAGGGTAATAAATGATAGGCTAATGCCTAACCTTTAATTTCCTAATACAAATTTAAACACAATTGAAGTACCTTTCGAAATCGAGTTCAATGTAAGGTAATGAGTTCAGGCAAGGTGAATTTATTATGTCTTTAAGTTAACCGCAGATGATTGGGAATTTACTTTATTATCCTGATAATTAAATTACAGCAGATAAATGGAGCTGATAGTGCAAAGCCAAATTGCTTGAGCATAGCTGTCCACTTTACACTTATTAAGCATAAGTCTCCTATAGGCCTTTGCTCACTGTTTTTCCCCTCTGCAGACGAGGCACCCATATGCCTTCATTTAAAAACAGGCTTTATTGTGTGTTGTTTTTGTTTAATAACATGTATATTTGCACATGTGCATATATAAAAATAAATAGTTATGTTCAGGTATAATGTCACTGTTCTGTTTATGAAAACATGTTTAAATGAAGTAAAACGTTCTAAAAGAAAACATCCTGCTCATCATCTTTGCTCATTAAACTAGCATTACTTACCCTCAGGCGTGTAAACTGCAACTTATTTTCAAAATATTAAAAGAAAAATCTGTATCATATCATGCATCTTACACTCAACATTAAATAGCCTTAAAACGTCACAGAACACTAGTTAATTGCTAACTGAACCAATGAAACCCATACCAATTATATAATTTTTAGAGATAGCTATCCTCTGTCTTTATAAATCAACAAATAAACAAAGGGGGGAAAGGACATTAAAATTACCTGTAGCACAACAGCGGAGTTAGTTTCCATAGTTAGCTAACATTGCGCTATCATAGCTAGCTCTCATCTTAGTTGTTATTTATGCTAAAGCTAACTAGCTACTTTAGGTCAAATAGCTAGCTAATAAGGTTAAGAGCTTAGTTAGGGTTATTTGTAGCTTACATTAAGAAAAATAGAAGGTGTGGACATAGTTTGTATTATCTGGTGACTGTCGAACTGCTTGTGAAATTTATGTTTACCAATATTTTAGTAACATAGAGGTTTTGTTTTTACTTGTTAGCCATGTGAGTATAGAGGGTTTTCACGGCGCGTCCAACATGGCGACTTCCGGTAGCGATGACGCGCAGATGACGCGCCGTCAAAACCCTCTATAATCACATGGCAAACAAGTAAAGCTAACGGCTTTTTTCTTCTTTTTTTTAAGCGAATGTGGCGTTTCACCTACAATATTTCATTTTAAACAAAGGACATGTTAGTCGTTTGCTCATACCTTTTAAAATAACCCCTGCACAACATAGTCTGAACCTGAACACTTGTGCACTTACGTCTGATTTATGTCCTCTGTGTGTGCACAAAGCATGTTTGTTCAGTCCACCACCCGTGGGTCTTTAAATTCCACAGAGCAAACTCTCACCATTAGTAACATACTCTTCTTACCCGGCTCAGCTTTAATCTTGTGGCTGTTGATAACTCTTGGAAATCTCGCTAACAATGCCCAGTTGCTAAAATGCGTCCGTGGTATCAATCATGCCACCTGGTGTCTTCAAGGGAACACAGCAACTTCAAATGGTGCGAGTATTTATATATCTTTATATATCTCATTTCCAAATAACTGGACAGCTTATCTCCTGCTGGTTTACATTCTGTGGCAACAGTTTAACATTACTCAATTTCAAGAGAGTTAAATGCTGATGTAGCTGTAGTGGCATCCCATGTGTGCGCCATGGAAAACATTCAAGGCAAGGTGGATTGTCCTGTTATCCTGTTATACACTGAGTAACATCCGCATTTGTCCTTCTCTGAGCATAAAACATGTTGAACAGGAGAGCAGCAGGAGGATGACACATTCATCACTGGTGGAAAAAGGAACAAGTGAATACTGTAATGTTGCTCCAAGGCCATCGCTTTCCCAACAATGCCTCCTTTTTCTCTAAATGAAATGTAATATTCTGAAACTGAAAGAAGCCTGGTTTAAGAACAGGCAAGTAGACAATAGACCTTTTGCGTAGACATTTTGACTCATCATAGCAGGAAATACACAGAAAGTAATTGATTGCACCTGTGTTTTTCCTGCTCCATGGTAAAATATCTGTTGGGTGTAAGCTTAATAATTCTTCTTATAGAGGCAGTGAAGCATTAAAGCTTCATTATACAAAAACATGAACAAACTACCAAACTCTAGAGATGAACATAAGTTTAATCAAGATTAAATATATGCCCAGAAAAAAGATCTTGCAACTCATAAGAGATCCAAACAAGTCAAAACAATACAAAAAGATGAGCTTTTCTGTCTGTCATGTCAATAGAGTCTTGTATACTTCCTACGAGTTTTGGACTTTCATTCAGGGGGTAAAATGTATACATATATCTCATTCACCATATTTTACAGTGCATTGATTCTCAAAACCATAGCCTTCTTTCCATATCTGAAAACCCATACATAAACTCATTTATAGAATTATTTACATACAAGGCTTGAACAAGTCAACTCAAACCATTTGGTGAGCAATATGAAAAACAAACATCACACATCAGAACATATGGGAACTTTCTTAAACTTTATGGCTTGGTTAAGCCATCGTGACATTTTGTTACACGAATCACTGAATGGATGGGAGGCAGGAGTGGCCTCTGATTAAATAATATGATGAACAAACACTCAGAAAGGACATTGGAGGATTACTCAACTTGCAAGTTATGCCGCCTCTGTGTCTTTAAAGTTTGGTTGCATACACACACAAAAAAAAGTACAAATACAGCTCAATGAGTGAAACCAAATGCCTCTGACATCAGTTACTGAACACAATTCATACACTGCTCGTAATGCACCAAGGTGGTAGGTACACAAAGCATGCATATGCAATGTGAAGTTAGAATGAATCTAAAGTATGGCAACAAATTAACTTAGAAAAAAAAAAAGAATACACTTAGATGTCACAACTGAGTTAGTAAGCAACCACATCACCAAAGACACAAAAATAAGTATCTCACTTTATTCACTTATTTGAGATGAAAATTTGAGTTAATTTATACCAAGAAAGAAAAAAAAACCTACAGCAACACTGCGTTTTTTTACGTGATGGATTTTGATTTGAGATGTAACAGTGTGTCATGACCTCCAAAACATGGACTCATTTTCATTGTTAGGTGTGTGTGTCAGAACACAGTGAAAATAATAAAACATGTCATAATACTAGCTCCTATTTCTTGATTCAATCACGAGGAATCTATGAGCAGAGGACAGTTGATGAATGAATCTAATCAGTCATGTGGAAACAGACACACACATAAAGGTATATGTAAGAGAAAGGGAGCAAATATTTATTTAGTAATTTATTTTTAAACTTCTTATTCTGTATCACACCGAGATGCTCGAGTTTCTGAAGCCGGAGAGGGCCAACTTTTCCATGTGCATGTTGTGTTATACTCCTCTGCCTGTCCTTCATACATTTAGCAAAAAGACTCCATTAAAACTCCTGGTGTACTCTGTCAATTTACTAAGAAATAAAGGTGAAAGATGAGTGTATTTTTATGCAGGAATAAAGCCAAAAAGAACTGCTTCCACTGAACATCCTCTCAGATCTTCATATACGCATGGTGGCTAGGGGAGAGAATAACGGACTACTGTTTTACAAAAAAAAAAAGATGATTAAGTTTGTGTACAATGGTGTTTTTAATGTGTGTGAGAGACTTGGCAAAGACCAGACTGACTCTGTGGAACAGAGGCATAGTGTTATGAAGTACATTTGCAATATAATTAGATTTTCAACATTGTCTGTGTTCTTGTGGGATAAACAACCACTATCACCGCCGAACAGGAAACGTTGGCTCGCAGAGTGCTGGGCCCACCGTGTTTCCGTTCTCGGTTATGAAAGCGTCACTCAGGGCAGAAGCAGCCACAAGGCCACGTTGGACAGTGTCGGGCTGGGGTGGTGACAGGAGAGGAGCCCAGGGTGAAAAGTGGTCAAATACAATGTGAGAGCAAAGTCCTACAGCTTGGTCTATGTGAGCGCAGCGAGGACAGGTGGTGAATATACAACAGGAACACACACACTCCTCTTCCAAGGGCTCGATGACAGGCTCTAGCATGGGTGTATCTTGGGACACGCACGCACATACAGCACATACATATTAGTCCAATCTCCAAACTCGGGTTCCAAATGTGTCTCTTTGTCGCCCTCTGGTGGTTTCGTCCAGAATACATCTGGTATCACCATCTCCTTCACACACATACATACAGGCTGCCATCACACAAATCTCAACCTACTCATACACTCACACACTCACACACATATATGAACATACACACTCCTTGGCTCCCCTGTGTCTGTATTCAGGCTTATCTGGTGTAGTAGACTCTGTAGTAAACACTCTTGGAGCGCCAGAGTGAATAGGAGTTGTCAAACTTGAGCAGGTAGACTCCGCGGCCGGGGTACTGGTGGCTGCCGGCGTACACCTCCTCGTGACAGTCCCGCCGGTACACCGGCACAATCTCATCCACCTGGGGCTTCCCTGCCTCCTTCTTTGCCTTCTCCTCCTCATTGGGAGGATCGCCTGAGGACACGAGAACAATGTGTCAAGTTATGATAGAAAGCAGGAGGAAATCAACAATGAGTCTAATATTTATTAATGTGGCACATACAAGGCTCCTGTTAGCTTCACTGTAATTATGCAAGTCCATCATTAACTTAATATCACGGAGTCATTTTTGTGCCTGAGCCCTGAACACACAATGGGACATGTAGGACATTAAAAAAGAAGCATACAAGACACATAAATTATATTTTGTGGCATTAATCAAAAATCTATTCTGACCTTAATACAGTTTTTCCTTTGCTCAAAATTTCCCAACGTGCACTCAGGATTAAGGCAAAAAGATAATACCATATAATATGGCTTAACATCATGCCATCCCAAACCCTTTCAGGCAGCATAGTCTCTTATTTATAGGATCAAATTTTGACTTGATTTTAACTTGCATACAACCAAATAGATGTATGAGGTTAATGGCAAAATGGGCCTCAGGCAGAAGTCATTTTCTCTCTTTTTTTTTTTTTTGATTCATGAATCAACACACTGACTTGTCTAATGTTTTACTCTCAAAAGAAAATTAGGAGAAAGTATAAGAGAAATTCAAGAGAATGTTTCTGTATGAGCCCCATTAGGATACAGTCTCTTGTGCCCAGCAGTGTTTTAACACAACTGCTACTCCAGTAGACAGAAGTGAAGTTTACAATGATTGGTATATCTACCAAAGACTCTGTACTTAGACTTTGTATAGTTGTTTTAACAAACAAAACCGTGCCAATTCCACTTCACAATATTGCCTTATCAACATATATTACCACAATTCATTCCTGTTCACACCACTGCTTCGGTTTCAACCGAAGAACATGAGCAACAGGACTTCCTCTGTCCCGGGGAAAGCCATGAACTGTTTATTCATGGCGTTGACAAGTTCTGAACTTGAGATAAGAATATAATATTATCTGAAAAACTAGTTTTTCAGTCCTCCGATGGCCAGTGAATGACGCAACAGAAATAAATCGATAAAACAGACATTCCTATTCAAAGTTAAAGCTTCTCTGGCAAAGATGGAACTAACTATCAACCATGACTTGAAATGTAATTAAATAGCAGAGTATGTGGTTTATAGTATCCACAGCAAATGGCTCTAGGAAAGGAAAGGAAAACCTACACCCATTCACAACATCTACAGACACACTGCTGGGTTATTCAGACTTCCCCACTCACACCTCACCTTCATCATCCTCGTCCTCGTCACTGGACTCCGACACATGCACGCTGACTGAAGCAGAAGCAGCGTCCGTCCACTCGAAGAAGACCCCGAAGCCGATGTCATAATAGTCCGTGGCAAACTCCCAGAACAGGTAAGAGCCCTCCTCGTGGGTGGGGACACGCACCGTCACCACCTCGCCACGGCCCACTGTGATCACGCTGTCTGCGTCCTGCCGGATTTTCTCCTTGAAGTCCTTGATCTGCGGCCGTGTCCACATGGAGGGAGCAGCTATGACCGGTGGGGAGTCTGCTGTGATCAAGGGACAAGAGACGTCTCATAATGTGCTGAAAAATATCTAATACAATCTTCTAATGCAGGTTTCCTATTAGGACAGATACAGAACATTTTTGTTCCTAATAAGTGGTTTCTACAGAAACCCTAAGAGGCCAATGAAAAAAAAAAAAAAAATTCTCATCAACATTTGGAAAATAGTTTTACTAGGGTTAATCTTAAAGTTCCTATTTCTTTTTAACTATGAAAAAGGTGCACAAAAAAGTTCTTCCAGGTAAATTTTTTCAGGATTAATTTCCTACTATTTGATCATAAGGCCTTGTTTTTAGAATGCATGGAAAAAAGTAAAACTCACCTAGACTCATAGGGTAATTAGAAAAAAACTTTGAGATAACTAATGCATTCATTAAAAAAAAAAACTATTTAAAAGTGAATGCATTACACTGAAGAGAAAAATGATCTTGACAGCAATTTAAACATTTATTAAAAGTTAATCGTCTGTCAAAACTTTTCACCCGTTTTCATCAATTAAAAAAATAGTAATCCTCTATAATGATTGGCAAAAGGTGAAGGAACTTAGAAAGCTTATCCTGGTTAAACTTTTTTCTTTTTACATTTGAAGTCATACTGTGTTTTTCTGGCTTACCTCTCTTTTCTATCAGCATACACAAACAAAATGTCAAACTAGCTCAACTAACCAGCTGCCTGTTTTTGGTGTGTGCCAGAAAGAAAGTGAAGAAAAACAGAGTACATATGACCAATGTCAGAAAGTTGTTTTTTTGCATGCCCCACTATCCATCCATGTTTCCTCAACACATTGTTTTGAGAGTGAGCAGCGAGCCACAGTGGATTAATTTGGCTCAGGATGTATGTCTTGGAATCAGACCAAGGCCTTGTTCATTTCTGGTGTGAGTGCTTACTCAGTCAGCAGAATGTGTGGTTGGATGATACCTAAACCAGCAGACTATCATGTATCCCTTGTTCCAGCTCTTCTCCTCCCTTCCCTCCAGGTCACACCAACAAGGACACAGCAGATAAGCATCAGGTTTCAAGTTTGGTATAAAGCTTTGTTTGTTTGACGGAGAGATTCCCCCCTCGACCTTCAACCGTTGGCAGCACAATGAGAAAAAGTGTAGATTCTTTCTGCATGAAGTCAGCTGCACTGGTTTATGGGTTTTTTTTTAAATGAGAAACATCTACAGCTCACCAACCTAATAAAGGCCCGTTCTCTGAGACCTCCTCTGCCGGTTCAGGCTCTGGCTCCCGGTCCATGCTCTCCGAGTAAGAGTCCGACTGGCCTCCATTGACTGTTGGGGTTTCCTCGCCAGCAGGTGGTGAAGCTGCACACAACGGTCCGGCTGCTGAGGCGGGGATGGGTTCACTACTGTTGTAGCTGCTGGATTCAAGAGTGCCCTGCACCATGGAATCAGCCTGCATCTGCTGCTTCTGTAAGGCCGCCTGGGACGAAAGGACAGAGTCAAGACACTGAAATACAGACTAGGGAGATAAAACAAGAATGTTTCTAATCACAAACTCCTACTTTTAAATATAATCATGTAAGGCTGCAATATTGCAGCTAAAGCTGTGATGAGTTTGCTTAGGACTGCGCTCATCACTATGCACCTTGACTATTTGGGGAATTGCTTTTTCTTGTAAATATTTTTGAACCGTCTCAAAAATTGCATTTGGGCTCAAGGCCGTTTCTGCATACCAAAGGCTTTACTGTGTACCTCATCAGGACGTGTGTGAGTAGATTCAGTTCTTTTACAGATGTTTATGCCAGCCTTAAAGACTTTTCAAGCTATTCCACAAAAAACTCACATTGTCTTTAGATACAAGAGGGTGCCAGATTTGAGTATTTTAAAAGACTTCTAAAGCCTTCAGTGTATGCCATACACGGTATGGTATTCATTAGGCTTGGTCCATGACTATTGACTATGACAAAAACCAACACACTACCTGTTGCTGGGCCAGCTGGACCTGGTAGAGCTGCTGCATGTACTGCTGGTAGTGCTGCTCCTGGAGCTGACGGATGAGGCCGAGCTGTTGCTCTGGGCTGTTGGGGTACTGCTGAGCAGCATACTGTTGGAACTGCACGGCAGTCTGCGCATTCAGTGCCGCCATTATCTGTTGTCTGGACAAAGGTGATGAAGTGTGATGAGCATGAAGAAGTCATGCTGAAATCCAATTTAGGGTACACAGCAAACACACACGGTAATGTAGACACACATACTTCTGCTGCTCAATCCGTAGCCTTTCCTCCTCTGCCTGTCTCCTTTCCTCTTCCTCTCTCCTCAGCCTTTCCTCCTCCTCAAGCCTCCGTCTCTCCTCCTCCTGCCTCTGCCGCTCCCTCTCCTCCTCCTCCAGGCGCTGACGCTCCTCTTCTTCTTTCCTGGGTAAGAAGGAAGCAATGATGGGTGTTAGACATTTTCTTCCCAATAATGTATGATTTTTTAAAATGGATTTGACCATTCACATCATTTCTAATATTCCCCATGCAGCTTCACAGTTTTTCTGGCTGCATATAGGACAATGTGAATCTGTATTTAGACACTGTAGCAGAGGGAGCTTCCTCAGGGGAATTGAAGTCGAGCGCCTTACCTTTTTCTCTCTTGCTCCTCCCTTTCGATCTTGTGTGAGGTGACGTAGGGAGCGAAGAGGTTACAGCACTTGTTCAGTAGCTTGACAAACTCCACCATGGCCTCCTCCTTCTCCATGTTACCCAGGGAAGCCCACTCTTTCCTGCACAGAGCGAGAATGAAGGTGGCAATGAATAATATAGGGAGGTAGGAAAATTGGGCTCAGCCATTACATATGTTTTGGCTGCCTTTTTAGATGACATAATACAAAAACAAGGGACATTTTTAACAGCCATGTACTTTTTACTAAAATTACCTCCAATTACGTTGCTTTCTTTTGGCTGAATGCCTATTAAAAACTTGAGTTGTGTGTTAAGCTTGGGAGAGAAGGTAGAATATTTTTTATTTGAGACAAAGCTGTAAAAAAATTTTTTATTTTTTTTTATGAAATATGTGACTACTCTAACTTTATTTTTGGTGTCTTTTAAACTCACAAGAGTTAGGCATGACACGAAAATAAAGAAAAACAATCAGTCAAAATAAAATGTTGCTTCTTTACAATGTAGTCTAAAAAGACTAAATGAAAACTACATTTTACAATGATAACCACACAGAATTGCAAGCATGAAATGTTTGCAGCTATTAGTCAAATAGTGTTGAAATATTAAGTGTGTGGCAGTGAAAGAGGCGACCTTATGTCAAAGTTTTTCATATCAATCATTCATTTTTTAAGCATGTTAATAACACCATGCAAGTTAAATTGACTGTATTAATGTGCAAAATATCTGTCAGATTTCAAAGGTCACACCCACAAGCCCACACACACATACAGATGTCTGAAGTGGGTTACCTGCGGTCGTTTCCTAGGACATCAAAGAAGCCGACCTCCGGTGAAGCATCAGGATTGTAAGGGCCCAGCAACACCTGTTTGTGCAGAGCAACCAGTCGAAGCTTCTCCTCATAGGTCGGGTGGAAGGCCTTTCCATCTTTATCTGAGAGCAGCAATGTGGAAGCAAGGACTTTTAGCATTTTTTATGTGCAGGCTTGAAGTGACTATAATACTACAACATAGTGTCATTTGTGTCATAGTCAGGGTGAAAAATTAACTTTTTTATTCCACCAGCCAAATGCCTAGTTAATGTTCGAATTTTTACCACTCAATAGCATGCACTGTTTTTTAAAGCTGTGAGTGAGACACATTTACAAGGCACTTGCATTACTAGCCAACATTTGGCTGGTAAATAGTGCCAAGTTTGTGCTCTGGTCTTAATGCAACATGGTAGAAGCAACCATAGAAGCATGAGGTATCATTTTTCATTATGATTCTTCTTTGACAATGTAAAACTTATTAACGTCCTTATTGCAAGATTATTTCAGTCACAGTAAAAGTTAAATCTGAGATGAGGCAAGAGTCAGATTTGTGTATAGGAGTTATGCAATTAAACCGAACCCTAACTGACAAGAAATACAAAGCACAGATTACCATCACACAGAGTGGTAACCGGGCCCAAACCTGTTTGCACAGTCATCACAAGTGCTTTGCTCTAGTAAAAACAGGCCAAATGCCCAGTGTTGAAAACTGATTCCATGAGTCCAGAGTGTCTATAAAATAGCAATTTAGTACAACTCGTGTGAATAGCAAGATGAGCCACAGTAGGCAGGATTTATTGAATATTTATTTAGATTTTTTTATTAATTTCTTCTCCAGCTGGCAAGTAAAGTCTGAAAGCTGCTCTGGATACACTATTATTTTGACCTGCTACTTCTTGACAAAAAAATATTTCAAGATATTGACAGAATATAAATGGCTTTGAGCTTGGAACTTAAAATAGCTTAGGTTATATATAGCTGGTTATATATTGCAATAATGTGTTTTACACATTTATCACAATGTTGGCAACAGTAAGAGCTGGCACTGATGATGATGATGTCTTTTGAAAGGATGCTATTAATTCAGATAATTTTTCAGTTTGTATGCCTGGAAACCACAAAAACAAGTGAAACACCATTTGTGTGCATTATTGGATTTGCTGCTGGAGCAGCAGCATGGGAGTGGTATATGGATATGGATATGAAGAGGGTGTAAAACAGGCCAGTGGTCTTACAACCCTCTAAGTGCTGAAACTTTGCTTTTAGCAGCACTGTGGACTGCTTTTAAAGGGATAGAGCGGACACTATGGACTAAGTAACTCGTTCAGCACAGCAGGAATCTGTCAGCGTCTAATTTATTCCAGAAAGATCTGTGTACGCATGCAGGCTCCCATCAGCCGCACCAGTGACAGGACAGGGCGTGTATAAAACTCCCAAACAAATGACTAAGAGCCACCATTCATTTCTGATGGATGGCTTCTTATATTAGTTGATGGAGAAGACGCTTGACAAGCGAGGTTATTCTTCCCAAAGCCCAAAATAGGCACACAGAAAAGGGAGACAACTCCAGGCAAACAGTCGAATTATGGTGTTTACAGGCCACACACGGATAAAAAAGGACTACTCGGACGTGCCTTGGTTATTTTACCCTTTAACAGCCAGCTCACCGCCTGTTAGCAGCGGCTGCTCGTTAGCTCGGGAGCTAATGTAACGTTGCGGCTGACAGCAGCAGCCCTGGCGGTGACAGCTAACGGCTAACGTTAGCAAACGGCTAACCTCCGTCAGCGGGCGGTTTAACGGTCGGTTCGACCGCTCGCTGCTTCTATGCGTTTTGTTTATAAGAACCGTAACATACCTTTGAAGAATTTAAGGCCCATTCCGTACAGCTCCAGCAGAGGAAAGCCCCATTTCCCCTCTATCGCTGATTTGGCTGTCTCTCCATCTTCGCCTCCCGGGGCACCCGGCGTATCAGCCTCGGGTTCCGCGGGTTTGGGGTCCGGCTCTTCGACCTGGCCCTGCTCGCCCTCCGGGTCGGGACTGAGGGTGAGGCCATCGATGGAAACTTCGAGCCGGCTGGAAGTAGCACTGTCGAGGTCGCCGCTCTGAACCTCTGTCGCCATCATGTAGACTGTCAGCTGAAGCGGCCACGTACCTACTTCCGTTTAGACTTGGCGGAAGTTCCGGGATTTTTTTCTTCGATGTAAATAATGACGACGCTTTAACCAATATGAGAAACATAAATTACATAAATTATTATTTTTGTACACATCGAATAGCTATAAGAAACGTGTTTTCTTAGTTTTTTTAAAACATAATTTAAATGTTATTTGCAATTCACTCAGGATATAACATATTTGCAAAGGAAAGTGGACATTATTTCATAACGAATTTGGATGTTTCTTCTTGGTGTAAATGCTGTATGTAAAGGTAATAGAAACAATATTTTTGTGTGGTTGTAATGTAATTCATTTCTATATTATGGAAGCCCATAGGGGCCCTTATTGAAATGATAATGCAAAACCTTAAAATAAATATACATTTCCACTATTCCAATAATAGCATTATAATTCTCCATATATGTATGTATAATTTGATTTGATAATTTATATTTTCATATACTCACACAGAGGTTCTATGGCCATATTAAAATTAAAATGATGATTTCCAAAGCTTGTGCCATGCTTTTTAAAATTCAGATGTTAAAGATGCTTATCATTTTCAATGTCAAATATTTTGAACCTCCCACAAAACAGCAAATTATTAAACAATAATCTCACTGACTTTTTAATCAGCTCAAGCTTTATTTGTGTTGCAGAACTAGAAAATAAATCATGAAACACATGCAAATTTACTAATAAACAAGATAAAAACACAAATATATAAATTGTGTCTTATACAATGTATTAAGATGCCTTGATTTTTATTCACAAAAATTATTGGAGGGATGCCAATTCACTGAAAAATATTTTTTTACACTGTAGCGTATCGGTTGAATGGATGTGGATCGATGAAATTCTGTTTATTTCTTTAACTAAATATGAATTATGGCATGATATATCCTGTACTTTTTAGGCATATACCAATATCCCTATTCAACAGTTCGATTACAGTCCTTTTTATGTTAACAAAAAAACGATCCATTAAATTTGGTTATTAAAGCCTAAACTCGTCAGTGCCCTCTAGTGGATAAAGTACATAATGGACTCATTGTTGCTAAAAGCCCTCAAACATATTTGGCATTTCTGTACTGTCATTTCTTGTTACACCAAAGCCAGTTTATCTGTAATGGGCTAATATTGATTCTCCATGTAATGCCAGATGATTCATTAATCCGTCTGTAATATGAATATACTTATTCGCAGTATCAAAATTCTGTGCTTGAGCCCAAAATTCTATTAGGAAGCTATAAATATAACGTTCCTTAAAACATCCCTCAAATACACATAGACTGGACTTAGAAAAGAAAGCTGTCATTTTAACATGTACCTGCAAACTTGTGAGGATAATTTACCTGTCTGTCTGAAGGTTGAATGTATAATGGTCAGGTCAAACTGTGGATTAAACAGTGGTCAGACATTAAAGGTGTGAACATGCTTTTGTTTGTGTCTACAGAGGCAGCTGCCAACTGGAAATGGCCAGTAGAGATCCCCAAGTGTTTGTACTGTTTGATGTTTGAAAGTGCAGTCTGTTTACTACAACCTATACCAGCACCACCATTCTCTAACCCTCTGAACCCTAAGCCATTTCAGGGTGGGTTTATTTGTACCTTTCTCTCCATTTTCCTCACTGTGCGCTTGTATTTCACTGCCTTATATAGAAAATATAAGTCCTGCACCTCTATGGAATCAGCACAATCATGCATAGAAGTGTGAATAACAAAAACATGTATTTTGTTCCATATAACACAGTTATAATGATAATCAAAATAATAGAATTTATTCATACACTTTTCCAATGGCCACAAGTGTCATGAAAATTGAAAAAATTGGGATATACACATTGAACTATTTGCATGTTTACAACATCTCCTGTCCCCTCCTCTCTGCTCTGTGTAAACAGCCTGCTGTTCTGTCTGATTTTCAGTTGTTACGTCACCTCCCGTCTCAGCAAAATAAAAAATAAAAGAAACTTTGAGGGATAAATAAGAATGGTTGTGATTGTCAAAAGAAATCCTACAAAACTGACAATACAGTTGCCATCCAGGTTCCAAGTTAACCTGAGGAGTGCAGAATTTAACGTTTTTAACAGGATCTAGTTATTCAAAACAGTTTATTTTTGGTAATATTTTAAATGAGACATGTAGAATGAAGTGGTTTTGACAGAAATATCACAATTGTAAGCTTAGTCTTGGTTACTTTTTCTAACAGATACTTTCGTAACCTATGATCTGTTCAGGGACTGTCGGAAAGTTTAAATTTAGATGATATTGTCTGTTTTGACACGATAAACAGTTTTTTACAGAAAACGTGTATTGGGGTTCAGAGGGTTAAAAATGTCAATTTTTTTATGGAAATTATGCCTCAATAAAAACTCTAAAAGTGAAGCTGAATCTATCTTTTCATTGGCTATGACTGCTTTGTATCCACAGGTGAATGAATAAGGCATTAACTGTTCATTTCATGATCTGAAGATAGCTTTCAGAAAACGCTGTCTGTCATTGTCCATTACAAAAGATCAGGAACTTCAACAGCCTGATTTTAGCATAGCAATCCGGTCTGTGCACACAGGCAATACCCAATTAAGGCCTTCAGACAAAGCAGCCTGTGAACTGTGAATGTCTTAACCAACAAACATGTACTACCTGAACAATGATGTATGTGTCAAAGTACAGAGATCAATAAGTGCTTGTTGTGGATGTGAAATGACACAATGGCTGTCAAGTATTTTCCCACAGAGATCAAGAAGAAAATAACCAGAGAAAACCTTTGGAGTTTTTCTGTTCAGATCCATGCTATAGGTTTCTTTCAGGAGCATGATCGTCGAACTTAGACTCATGCGATCAACTCCACGCTGACTTAAACCCAGCTACAGATGCATCCCATAAATCATATGAATGAGGATGAAGTAAAACGTCTGGCATTCACTTTATATTGCAATACGTCTCTCCACACCCAAAGTGATGACGTACGATGCATGAAATTAAAGCCATACTCACCCAAGTATTGCGTATGCAATATTCCACTCTGACATAATGAACAAGTTTGAACTTTTTATTAAAAGTGCACCAACAATTAAAGCTCATCCTTGTCCGAATATGTGTGAACAAATTAGTGTGTCTGTGGTGCGACCTGACCTCTTGACTTGATCCCCCTCTGATAAAATGAAGACCACCCATTCAATAATAATGGCCCACTCCAGAGCACTTTTGAACTGAGGTTTGTGTATTGAGATGAACTTTGTTGCCACTGAAAGGGAGCAGGAAGCAGTGATCTCCTACATAAGTGTAGGTTTATTGTTCATTCAGCATTTTTTGTTTTTGTTTTGCTTTTACATGTTTGAAATAAATACAAAATAAACAGACAAAATTGGTAACACCAGTGTAAAAATACTCCTGCATTCAATATTTTATTTACCATGCTAGCATCAAACTATACTCAAAAAATAAAAAGTAAAAGGACTCATTATGGAGAATTGCCAGAAAAATGTATAATATATTGATGGATTATTACCAGTGACAAATAACAATAAAAATAAATTAAAATAAACAAACAAAAACATAAACAATACAGTGAAGAAATACTGAAACACTGCATGTAAAAGCCCCACATTCAAAATATTATTTAAGATATATCACCAAAATACAATAAAATAACTATACTGGTAACAGTACAAAGTTATAAGAACAGTCAGACTCATCAAAATTACATTAAATGATTATTATCAGTGATGGATTGATGTGTTCATCATTTC
>CAFUXE010000690.1:128096-171485 GCA_903364295.1 Serranus cabrilla
GAGGGCGGATAAGTGCGTGGCCATACTGACCCACAGGAGAAAGAGGACCAACTTCACCCAGCAGCAAATCGAGGTGCTGGAGAAAGTTTACTCAGACACTAAATATCCGGACATCTATCTGCGAGAGAGACTGGAGGCTCTGACCGGCCTGCCGGAGTCCAGGATTCAGGTAATCATGTCAGCTAATCATGTGAAATGGTTTTTCATTGTATCATAAAAAAGAAAATAAATAAATTTTTGTTACGTGACTGACTCCCCAGTTATTTGAAATGATCATACTCACACTTTCCCATTCCCAAATTCCAGGTATGGTTTCAGAACAGAAGGGCGAAGTCTCGTCGCCAAGTTGGCTCATCAGTGTCCATGAAGGTCGCAAACCCGCCATCAGCTGTCCCCTTCAACCAGCTCCAGAGCAGGATGGGCCCAGAGAAAGGTACATTTTGCTCAGTTGTAGGTTGTTGTGTTCCTTTAGGCATTTCATAACCATTAGACAATAATTATGGCTAATATATCTCTCTAAATACACTTGATTAGTTCATATTAGTTTATATATGTTGCTTGAAAACAGCTTACAGTGTACATACAAGCTCTACAAAGCCTTGAATTGCAATGAAAACGCACTTAATACTTCATTTCTGGTGTTTTAGAGGTTTGAAATGTCACTGTACATGGGATGACATGTTTACTTACAAATGGGTGACACATTTAAAACAAGAAACGTTTTTTTCTTTAATATGTCACCCTAATTTGGTTGTTCATATCATAATAACATTTAATTTAATTTAATTTAATGTGATGAAGAAGTGCCATATTCAGTATAGAGAACATACTGTAATTTGCAAAGCTGTTAGTATCTGGAAAATATACCTTAATATGCTTTAAAAATGCTTGAACTAACTTTCTCTTTTCTCTTTTAGTTTATGACAACAATCATGGAGCCGAGGCCCACAGGATAGGAGGAGGGTTTGGACTGGAGGACAGTTTCAGACCAACAATGCACCAAAACACAGATGATTCCCATAGAACCAGTATTCCCCCCAAACCGAGCAGCTATGACCACACATCCGTCTCCTGCATCTATGACAAGGAGGGAACCAGAGTGAAGCCTGAGCAGATGCAGCGGTGCGAGCTGAGCGTTAACGTCCCGTGCTGTAACGTCCATCTGTACACCAAGGAGAACGAGCATCATCCCAAGTCCGAAGCCAGCATCACCGCCAACCAGGGTCCAAAGGTTTTGGTGGAATATGATAACTTCCCACCTAACAAGACCATCGGACCAGAGATGAAAGTTGTGATTCCTCCCATACCCACCCAGAATAACTTCACCAGGTCATCTCCAAAGGAAAACGTATGCCAAATCCAGTACCCACGTGCGAGAGTCACAGGGGACGGGTTCAGTCACTTCTCCCCCGTCCACGCCACTGAGGCACAGGACTTCACTGACTCTGACTCTGACTGGGAAAACGAGGCCATGGCTAGCTTTGGTGGCTTTATGTGATGTAGTATAAGAGCTGATATAAAGACAGCCACATGTATCATAAGAGACAGTATACAGTTGTTTGTTTGCATAAAAAGATGTATTTATTGTAAAATACTAATAAAACTGTTGATTGATTATGTCTGTTAATAAAGACCAAGACTAGAAGACCTTGTTCTGCTTTGCAATATTATGTTTAATATAAAAAGACGGAAACATTTATATACAATTGCCCTGAGGCACTCTCATATACAACTTTACAAAACTGAAAAAGGAGATTCTCTAGGAAAAAACGGTTGAATTTGTCGGGCTTAGTGTGGGGGGTTGCAGCAACAGCCATGCCAAATATGGAAATGCTAAGATCATCTTAGGGCGTAAAAGGCATCAAAACCCCAGAGTTCTCCTTTTATAAAAATACCAAAATCTCTTTTCAGTGCACACAAAATTACAAAAGCCATTTCTGAATACACAGCAGAAATGTTGACAATAGTCCTAATAATCAGAGATATTGTACAATTATCTACAATAAACAATTTTATAAAACATTCTTTAGCCTCCCTGTGCTTACCATCAGTGGAGCAACAGAACACAACACATAAAGGGGGGAAACTTTAGAGATAGCAAAATATTGTTTCATAACCATACACACCTACTCAAAAATAAATAAATATGGACTATAAAAACTGTAAGAATCAATGTTTGGCACATGAAACCGATTAAATAACCACTGAGAGAGTTTGGTGATGTGGATTTGTGGCAATAGCTAAAGGCTCTTTCAGATTTCTGTGTTAAATTGGGTGCACCAACATTTTCATACAATAAAATGGGTGGGTAAAATACTTATGACATCCTCCCTCCGTTCAGCCGAAAGCTTCAGGAGTCTGAGCAGAACTCTGAGTTGTCTCACTGGGACGTCCAAGTTCAGATTGTACCGTGGTGGTCCACGACATCCAAGTGAGCTTTTGAGTTTGCAGTCTTGTGCCAGTTCAGGTAAAAGCACCATCTCTATACTAACAGACCGCACCTCAGCGTGTGCATGCACCTGTGTGTGATGAGGAGGATGCAGGTACTCAGACTGCGTTGGTATTGTTGGCAGAAAACGCGTGCAGATTCCCCAGCTGACTAAGGCCACTCTGGATGTGTGCCACGTGGATCTCCACATTATTCTGGAAGCAACTAGGAACACAAAAAGATAAATGTATGAGATACATTCAGTGAACTGACTAAACTGTGCCTGGCAGTGACACTGAACAAATAAGAAAAAGGAAATGTTTAAGAAGATTAACGAGCTACCTTTTATTAGAATGTCTAATCAATGTTAATGGTTAATGTGGTCGATTGAAGCAATACATTTCTCCACACGTTATTTGACCAAGAAAGCTGAGCTTGCAGCTGCAAAATCTATTAATTGCTTCACTAAAAAAACAGACAAATCTACCCTTTAATTACTCCTCAGGGAGGTATAGTTAGGAACATTTGCAGGTTTTTAGATTACCTGAGGTTGGAGGGATCAATCGATGCCTTGATGTCATTCAGGGAGTCTGTTAGAGATTTAAACTCAAAAGAATTCAGGTCTCCTCCATCTGCCAGACACTGAAAAAGTCATGTTAAATTAATTAATGAGCAGTTATCAAAGTATTGGTCTATTATCTCAACTTTGTTCTATGTACATACAAAAACTGTTAAAGAAAGTTCACAACAGCCTTCTTAACACATTGATGCTGCTGCCAAATCCGTGGCGTTCTCTTTTCCTTAAATTACCACGTTACATCCATTCTTCTTCTGACATATGGAAAAAAAATGGACGAGGGGGATTTAAAACAGACAGCAGCTGAGTGTATAAATATCCTCTACCTTGATCTGTAGCAGCAGAGCAGTGAGGCGGGAGATAAGGTGTGTGAGACTGGGGTTTGTCACACTCTGCTGTCCGTCCTTCAGTGAGTTGCTCAGCTGCACCATCTGCTGGGCCTCGTCTTCACAACGCCGCCTCAGCTCTGTGGGATGGTCGGCTGGAACCATGCCCTGATCGGGAGCAAGCTGCATGGACACAGCAGGGATTCACATCTTAAACAAGTTTTTTTCAGATTGACTATGAAGTGAGAGGCTAAGAATATCAGAACAGGGTAAAATAAGCATACTTTCCTGTACTTAGCTTCAGGGGCAATCGTTAATGATGGGACTGAAGTGTATCTGTTGACCTACCTCACAGCAGAATTGCTGAACTTCGTGAAGCACCTTGTTGAGATCTTTATTGAGCTGTTCAAGCTCAAGCACTGTGGTGGCATATCGCTTCTGGAAGTCGAGGTCAATTGGCATCGAGTACGACTTCTGAACACAAAAACACAATGATAGTTATAGTCAGGCTTCTTGTACGCACCTCTGAAAACATTTCATAGGTTTTGAAACAACTTTTTTTTTTTTAAATAATGATGACTGTACCAGTTTCTCTGCCTCTGTGTTCATTTCCTTCAAGTGCTTGATGTGCTCTTTCTTGATCATGAGGATCTTGGACAGCCTTGTCTAGTCATGCAAAAATAGGACAAAGAATTTGTTAAGTGTTATAAAGTTTTAGGATGTCAGATGGCAATATTCTATTAGACAGGAAGTATTTACCACTTGAACAAGGAACTTGACAGGAAATCCTCCGAGAGTGTCTCCCTCAGCACCGGGCAGTTTGTTCCTCCATGGTGACTGGTTGATAAGAGGGTCATTGTCCTGTTATGTAAAAACAGAAACAGGACAATGAAGTCATTTTTCATCATGAGCAATCTGGAGGAAAAGATTCAGATGATGCCCACAGTTTGAACACCTTTGTGCTGTCAGTTAATTTATTTATTTTAAGAAGAAGAATTAAAGAATTAAAGGTCAAAATTTGAGTTACTTTTTTAAAAGTTTCTAAAGACTGGTGTTGTTAAAACTGACTGATTCAATGTGAATGCCAAAACTGTCCTTAAACAGAAAATCCCAACACTGAGAAGCATGTAAATACACTTTTACATAAATACATTTACAGCCTGCTTGTACAAGATAATAACAAAAACCATTTCAAAATTGCCTGCCCAAGAATCTGTTGCAGTGGATAGTCTTTCTCATAGCCTAATCACACATGTAAATCTGTCATTAGCTGTGGGTTTACAGTACCATGAGGACTGGAGTGGTGGCGGACGGGTAAGGCCCTCTCGGCGGAGTCATGAGGTTTTGCATGTAGCGCGTTATCCGATGCTTCTGGGCAAAGGCTGAAATGGGCATGGTCTCATTGGGCTCGTTGCTCTGGAAAACACAATCATCACCGGCATTTAAGAAAGTATTATCAAATTCCTTAATTACAGATATTGTACAACTTTGTATTTGTACAAGTTCTTGAGTTATCGTTTTGAATGACATTGCATTATGCTGAAATAAAAATAATGATTGACAAAATAAATGTATTACGTATCTTACCTCAAACAAACTTATAGAGTTGATGTTATGTTAGCTGTTCTTACCAGGACTTCGTAGTCAGGCACGGTGTGTGTTCCCAGACCGCTACGGTCAAAGGTAACCCGATATGTGGCAGCGCTGGTGTCCACTGCATCGATCTGCCCTGTGAACAACCCATCATGGACACCTCGGAGTCGTGCTGCGGAAAGAAAAGAAAACAAGGAGCAAATCAGACTCTAGTGGTAATTCTCTTCAGATCAGTGTGGGATATCCTCATGTGTACCTTGGGGTTTACATTTCCATATCGTCCAATCTAAAGTTGACAATGCAGTCACTGATGATCAGGGCTTAGCTCTTTAACTCCTTAGCAGTTCTCTTATTTGCTCACCACATAGTCATAACAAGATCTGTTTCAGACTCCTGCACTCAGGAGTGATTAATTCAGGAATATAATTAGATTAGATCCAACTTTAATGTCATTGTACAGAGTACAGACATTGACACAATGAGATGCAATTCAGCATCAAAGGAGAAGAGTAAAAAGCAGAATAATGCAAAAAAAAAATATATATATATATATATATATTGTGCAGGAGCAAGTGCAATAAATGATAATAGTAAAAAATACACTGAATTAACAGCTGGGGGTATGGTCAAATTACTTTAATGATAATAACAATATCTAACATTTAACCAGAGCTGTCTGACAGTTGTGTGTGTGTTCATTTCACTGATCATACCAGTGACTTTGGTTCCTATGATGAGTGGCAGAGGGATTTCATCTGGGAGGTCTTTGCAGTTTGACACGTCAGACAGTTTTCTTTGCTGCAGCAGGCGCATCTTCTGCCTCTTCTGTCTCAGCGCTGTCCGCTCCTCAGCAAAGAATGCTGATGAACACCTGGGTGGGACAACAAAGGACAGTGTTGTAGGAATGTAGTTATAAAAAATACAGGGAGAAAACAATTCCACATACTTTGAAATGTCTGGCATAAATGAAGACAAACAAGAATGAAAATGATGTGTAGCGACAAAGAGCTTTAAGATGTCAGCATACCGCCGAGGTTTCCCCATCAGTCTCCTGATTGTTCCCCACTCAACCCGCGTCAACTTTCTTGTTTTCAGGTTGGGGAAAGACTCCTTGAGACACAGGCAGAATTCATTGTCCCCCTCAAAGAGAGGTCTGGAAAAGAAAATATTAAGACACGACACAGTTAACACAACAGTGTCAAACACATTGATGACCTCTCAAACCAAATCCAAAGTAATTACAGATGAGCAAAAGCTCATATATAGCTGAAGCATTTCCGGATTGATTACAACTAATCGAAATTGATTGCCGTCTCCTGAAAGTGAGAGTGGGACTTTACCTGTCGATATTGGAATAGAACCATTCATAGATGCACCATTTGTGAGCTTTGGGCAGCTTCAGGAGGTTTCTTAACCTCAGCCCTATTTTCTGAGATGCCTTCTTATCTGGTGTCACCACATTAGAACATTTCTGTAAAGCAAAAACAGTCATTCCACACACAGGCACATATGTATTCTTAAAAATAATAAATACAATAAATTGAACACATCAAGGAGGGCTAAGCTACACAAATTTGTTCTTCTGCTATTCAAGGCAGTTGGAAAGATGTCATTTTCCCACAAATTATTCAGTATTAGGAACATAAATAACTTCTGGTTCCCACAACCAAGTTATAAACTCTTTTCAATTTGAGTGGTTCAACATGTGCAGTTGAGCAATAGACCAGTGAGAGAGCACCATTTTTAAAAGGCTTGTTATGTGGTTTCAAGGCTGCGATATGGAGTTGAGTTATGTCATAACCAAGTGTGTTATGTTACTCTAACAACTTAGCAGCCTTATTGTTTTCTGATACACTCTGTTCTGGTGCATTTTGAAGCCATTATTGCTCTTAAAAAACTACTGCTAATGCAAACAAAACACTTAACATTAATGGTTCATATTGAAAGCTTCCAGCAAGTAAACAACAGAAGGCTTAGCATAAAAACGCTGAACACAGGACGATAGGGATTGCTGTTGCCTCCAATTCATTTTCTATAGAAAGCAACAAATCCTTTGACAATGGTGACACATACTCTAATGTGATGAATGAGTGAATCAAGATTGTAATTAAATAGTTAATTTTGACCACTGTTGGCTCTCTCTTTATATGCTTGTGTATCCTAAAATAACCAGACCTTCACCATCGTGTGGTTGCTTAAGCCAAGGACTACGTATTCAATACTAAATGGAATGTAAATGTAGGTAGGCTCAGTGACAAGTGGGAGAGTAGGAAAGAGCTCCTACTCACTATGAATCACTTCCAGGGTTTGTAGTTTTTACCTGTGGCGTGGTGCTGACCCTTTGACTCCTCCGAGGGGATCTGGATGGGAGACGCTGCTGGGGCGACTCATCCTCCTCCCGAAACAAACGGCTCCTCTTTGAGCTCCGTGTGGGCTGGATGGACAAATGTGGAAAGGAGTTTTTCATAGTGTTAATAATGCTCAGAGAATGAAAGCCTTTAAATACTAGGTGCAAATATTTCTGTGCATTGTTCTTGTGTAATTGATTTAACTAATTTAGTTTGATTCAGAAAATATTATTTAATAAATGTAATCATACAATGCAAAACAGATTAATCCGATTGGTTTCTTGCTGCATTTCAATTTACTAGGGGGTGTTGCTGTAAGTTCCAGATTTAATACCCCAAAGAGAGCACAGCATGCCATTCTGACATGAAGAATTCTCTGGTGAGATGAAAATATCCACCTCACCCACACGGACATATGTTGCTCTGGGTTGCAGTATTTTCTGCAGCACACACTTAAACTGTGACACATGTGTTTCCAGAGGGGTCCCAGACTGTACTGCTGACATTCAGAGACACTTACTACCACACAGATTTGCACTGGATGTACAGACTAGTTGCATGTGGAATGCATACCCCTTTCAAATCTATATTTTCCAAATTCACACTGATAAGTGAAAAGGCCAAATGAAGCAACAAACTCAACTATTCAGCTGGAAAAGATAATTGCAAAGAAAACACAATGTCCATTGATTATCTTATCATCTGCATTTGACCATATAATCAAAATTATATATTGAACGACCCATTAATAACTGAGTAACAGACACTGTCATTTAACTATTCATATCTATGATGAATGCACCTCTTCTAAACAATCACACTCACCTTCATGTCTTGTTTTTCTTTCTCTTTTTAAATTAGTCTATTTTTGATAAATTTTTTTAAATCTCAGAATACAATCCAACCTCCTTTCTATCTTCTGTTTTGTTTCTGTGAATGTACATGAATCTAATTCAATAATAATTGCACATACACGGAAATTGGCATTGAAACAATTTACTGTATGTATAATCTTGTGAGTGTTGTACATGTTTAATGTGACAGGCCACTCTTATAAATAGATAATGAATCTCAAGAGACTGCCTTGATAAAAACAGTAACCTGTAACTTGCACACTAATGTGGTTTTGCATGACATTCGTAAAAGAAAACAAAGCTGTAGAGGAGCTTCTGTTATACACAAGTTTCTCTTACCGTGTCCATTGTGAGGGAGGAATGACGTCCCCGGGTGTTGTGAGCTCTTGGGAAGCTGTTCTTTTCATTCAGAGTGTTGGACAAACTGCCTTCTATAAAAAAAAGGTGGAAAAAAGGCAATGTAGCTATTTTAAATCGTGCAATGACACCAGATACAAACCCCCAGTGAGACCTACTCATGATCAAATGTCAGACTCAAAACCTTTCTCAAATCCCAGAAGATGTAAATTAACTATGGATGCACCAAAAGCAAATCAGATATTGGACTGATACAGACACAAATAGCTGGATTGGGTATCAGTAACAATAGGGTGGATCTATTAATTTCCATATTATTACTATTTTAATAAATAACAAGTAATTACATATATGAAAGCATTTGTTACATTTTGTTTTACAAGGTGAGGAAAGCAAAGTTTAGGTCAATCCAGATGTTGTTTTGCACATAAAAAACATGACCATAGTGACGTATATAGCTTATTAATAAGTATCAGTCAATAATTAAAGTTGGTGGTATCGGGACTAAAAAAGTTGGATTGTGCCTTTCTGAGGGGAGCTGGTATTTGTCATTAGTCTTAACACAATACTTTTATCTTTGGGGGGACACAACAGCTTGACATCAATCTATAGGACCACTGTATCCCAGACTGCATCAGTCATTGCATTTGAATTCAGGAAACCTATGGCATGTATAAGCTAACACACACACACATACACAGACACACACATACACACACAATCAAAAATAATCTTCCCTGGCCATGTATGTTCAAGCATACATGGAATCTGACTCCAGCTTCCAGTAGTTCCCAATATACTTACACACAGTGCCAAGAACAAATGTACAGAAAGATAAATAAGGATACAGTCCATTCCACATACCTTTTAGACTGACGAGTGCCTCAGCTGAGGAGCCTGAGGAAGAGGACAAATTGGGCTACATCAATCTACAGTGACACACTAGTGGCATAAGAATAGCTATAAAATGCTGTAAATATTTTACTACACATGTCACGATGATACTAAAAAGCAATTCTCTTTTGTTTTATGTTAGTATGATACGTTTATTTTAAGCTATCAAGGAAATCGTATGCAACATGCTGACGTCTATGAGACTGTCCTTTAAACATTGACAGCAGCTGGCTAGGGTAACTCAAGTAAGATATGGCTAGCGCAGTCAGTTAGGCCTTAACCCCCAATTTGAGCTGTCAGGCACGGACATTAACATCAGCTGGACAGCTCATACAAACGAAATGAGCTAAACAAGCTAACGTGTACACTATGTTACGACCCGGAGATAATATTTAGTGAGGATTCATGTCGACTGAAATTACTATTTCATCTCTTTTTTGTCAAGTAAATGGTCTAGATTGCCTTCACCGGGTATCAGAACGATACACAACGCGTTACCATGTAATTAACGTTAACCAGCGCTAACGGACGTTAAAAATAATGAAGGTATCACGAAAGACAAAAAACTATGTCCAGCAAAACAGATGACGTTAGCTAGTAGCTAGCATGTGTACTTTTGTAATAGAAACGCTGTGGTAATCCTTTTGTTATTGTTGGTTACGACCAAGAGCTAGCCTCCGTTAGCTCGTAGCTAAGCTAACGTTATTTGTTTACCCAGTTGAGCTAAAGTAACTTGCCCAACTCCAACATTAGCTATGGTTAGCCTCTCGTGCTAATAAGCGTTAGCTGACTTGGATAGACCGGTATCTCTCTGCGTCTAAAAATTACTTTATGGAACATGCCCGAAACTTAAAACATGCGTTAAACGAACAACAATGTATGTTTATAACGAAGTAATTGTTTTATGACGACGGGGCGGTTGCGTGTTTACAATACAAAACTCCTTGAATTTGTGTTGTTACTCACTCTCGTCTAACAGCTGGTCCATCTCCGCCATCTTGAATTAGCCGCGCCGCTTTTTCAAAGACCTTGTCAAAATGCATTCTGGGTCGGGACGCTATCTGGAGGGCGATTTGAGAAATAAAAATTCTAAAATAAATCAAACTAATGGGTGGGGAGACCATTTGTGTCACTACGCTAACACTTACTTATATGCACTTAATATAAATCCGGCTTTCCCTGTAAAATGTTGCAGGAAAGGCTTGGAAAACGGTTTCATGTGCAAAATTGGAAGTCAGACTAGGCACTCAGCATCCTTCCATTGTTTCACACAGTGCTTCAGTTAATGTTACAGATGGAGTTTTAACTTAAATGTCACCCATAAACTTCACTCATTGTTTACAAAGGGATTTCAATGCTTTATTCTAGTTTTAATATTTTCCTCCAGTTGCAAGTTGTCATTTTATCAATTGGAACACAGATCCAGGGTGCCACATCCACAGTAAAACACCTTTCATAGAAAACACCAACCTGTTTCAAATAAGGAATATTATAAAATACTATTTGTGTATGCAAACTGGTTCAATGTCCAACAAGATCCAGATTCAAGCCAAAGCTATCATCCTGCTGAAGAAGTCCCTGTACTGACTCATAACTGAGCCTGATAGGAAAAATAACAGCCCTTATGGAAATAAATGTCATCACTCTGAAAAACTTGACATGCAAATTGTTTTGTTTTTAAGCTATTATGTTTCAACATGCAGCTAAACAAATTAAAGATTCACAAATGCAGGCACATTTTCAGAAATGTCCACGTTTTATTGTATTCGAGGTAAGCAAGAAAAACACTAAGGAAAAGTATACCATATATGATGGCAGTTATTTCTTTTACAGAATACTTTGCGCTAACATGAACCACGTTGTTTGCTTGTTTATTTTCATTTTCTGCCAGGAAGACAGCTTAAAGAGACAAACAAATCAAATATATACATGTCAAACCTTGTACAGTTTCTTTGAACCCAACAGTCGACAAAATGTTCATCTGAGTGGCGAGTGGATGTGTGTCTGCAGATTGGTTGTTCAAGACTCAAAACGCCATCTAAACTTACAGTACTGAGCCTTATTAACTACATGTTTATTAGAGAGTGAAGAAATAAAGTCCTTCCCAAATCCATATGAGACAGAAAACTACAAACCTTTTCTGATGTTCATTTCTAAACCAAAATGTTTCTATGCAGTATGCACCATGCTTCCAACACTATTTGAGCTGTGATTTCTGTGTCTATCTTATGAGCAACTCTGAAGTAGGTATTTGAGTACCTAATGCGTTACTAAGAAAGGCTACCAGCTAGTTAACCTGATGAAAAAGCAATAAAGTGACTAGAGATTTCCATGGACCACTGTAAAGCGTCTTATAGAATCACTCCTTTGCCAAACATCTTCTGTTGCAGAGAATGAAGCCCGGGCGTTTGGAGGCAACAGTGGTCTTTGTTTTCTGACGAGGGTTCGGCACAGCCCCTCTCACCACAGGGACGTCTGGTAGTTAAACTTGATCTTCAGGAGATACTTCATGTTAATCTGCGCCACATCATAGACGATGTACCTGGAGAAATAGCGGTTAAGGAAAACAAACTATACGGATGATATGAGCAAAACACGCGAGATAAGAGGAAGTTTCATACATATAAAGTGAATAAATTAAATGATGAATTAACGGCCCTGTAGACTAAATCTAACATTTTGAGAGATAATTTTTAAAGTTAAATAAAATGGAAATACTCAAGTAAATTACAAGTACCTCAAAATTGTACTTGAGTAAATGTACTTAGTTACATTTCAGCACTGGGTATCACGTAGAGTTGCTGCAGTAACCGATGTTAATGTTGTTACATGGTGTTCCGGCACACAGCGACTACATTCGTTTAAAGATCAACCCTAAACTAAAGTGGTAACATTTGTCTAAATTCAGAATGTCATTTTGTCCGACCTTGACAATTGAATGCACAGCAGTGACACTCAGCCTTTACAAATCAGTGAATAGAAAATTCATTTGAGTCAGCTTATTTAATGTCAGGAACAGTATGTGTTGCCTCTGTTTGTGACTCAGCACTTTTATATAGCCTGTCAAATAATTAGCTATAAGGCAGAGCAGGAAAAATGTGGAGACATTTGGCAAAATCTTTAGTAAATTCTTTAACCAGCTGGTCAGTGTTAAAGGATACTCGTTGTACAGGAGACTCGTGTCATCAATGTTCGTGTGGGCTCCTTTTCCCAGAGGCACTTGCACCCCGTCCAAAGAGACAGTTGCACCTGGATCAGGAGCCGTTCGACCCAAACCTGCAAGAAAACAAAAAGGTTAATGAATGAAAGTCTGAAAGAGGAACATGAACCACACATCTGCGTTTTACTAACTAGAGGCACTTGAGCAGCCAAAAGTCGTAGCATTATAATGACAGTGTTTACACACAAACAGTTATGCAAATCAGCTTATTAAGACATTACAAAGCAAGTGTGTATCCCATAACAGCTTTCTCACCTTTCACACTGTGTTTGCCCTTTGGTAGTTTTGTAATGTGGGACGCCTTCTTCAATTCATGCCTGCATTAAAAAAAGAGATTAATTGATCATCACATTTTTGAAGAGCAGGAAAAGGTTGATATTTAGACTTTTAAAAAATTTTTTTAGGAACTTAAACTGGGACTTACATATTGCCAAGGGCAACCTCAGCCAGCAGCAGGAGGCCGACAGGGTCTGACTGGGAGGTGTGACAGTAGTTTGCACTCTTGGACACCATGTCGGCAAAGTAAACACCTTTACCGAACATGTAACCAGTCTAGAGGAAATTAAGCAAAAACATAACAGAATGCAAGTGTTAAAAAGAGCAAAATGATTTACATTGTTGCATAAGAACAAACAGAGGAGCAGCTTGAACTCAGACTAACCACAAACCAAAACTCACCACTGGGGCTTCTGGTGGCGCAATACGAAGACCCTGAGACATGATACCAGCGTAATTGGTGGTGCGAGAACCGTGCCACAGTAGCTGGCGATTGTGTAGCTCCTCGAAGGGACGGTACCGTTGACGTTCTCCCTCTCGAACAATTTTGAAGATCTAGAAAGTGGGAAAAAGTCAGGAAACACAGTGAGATGGTAAGTCAAGCTGGACAAGTCACATAGGAGAATAAACCGTTTAAACAACAATGTATACAAGCTAACAATTTGCCAAACAATATTACAATGAAGTGCTTATTATGTCAGACAGTTTCTTCCAAAAATGTCTTACCTCTTGCACTTCCAGTGTGTAAGTGTTGTGTGTAGCAGCGTGAGTGTTCTTAACATAATCAATAATGATCTTAGCCTCATCTGTAAGCTTGTCAACAACCTGCGAAATAAATAGAAAAGCATTATGCAAAGTGCTATATAATCTAATTTAATGACCATTCTGAACATTGAGCTGAGAGAAAAACGAAAAGAAAACGACATAATATTGCACATCATCCATAAATATAAGAGAGTAAGAGTCCTAAATCACCTCAATCTTGGTTTTGAGTTTCTCATAGTTGATGTCGATGGGATCGCTCTCGTTGTCCTGGGCCCCTCCTCTCAGCAGGCTGTACGCCACTTCAATGTCCAACAGGTTGTCCAACATCTGAACTTTATTCTGAACAGAGATACATGAAGTATGAGATCCATTTATGTTTCATCCTTTTATAAATCAAGACAATTGTACATGTGGGATACGGTCTTTGTGTTCTTACTTGAATGTAGTCCAGACTGTTGAGCAGCGGGGGTTTCTTCATGCCGAAGTCGTGAGGTATCAGAGTGTAGAAGCGATTGGACAGATCCAGGATGTGAGCCTCAGACACACAATCTGACACAGCCTAGGATAAAATATAATCACATTTATTATAGTCATAAAGACTGATGATTCAGAAGATTATATGGTCAGGTGGAGAACGTGTGCACAGAAGAACTACTTTATAATAAGCGGGACGCAGGAAAAGGGCATGTGTTGAAGTAGATTGCAGTGCACATCAAAGAGTAATCCCAAACACACAGGAGAATACTGAGATGACCCTTCTGGAGGGCTGTTGGCTGCTGACCTGCTGCACTTCAGTGAGGAGAGCGTAAGCACTCTGGATCTGCCTCTTACTCAGCTTTCCGAGGGGCATCTTCTGCAGGTCAATCTGAAGACAGGAGAGGAGGGATAAGCTCAACACATGTGGGACACATCAAAGAATCATGCAAATGCAAACACTGGTGTGCACACTATAAAGGTGAATCCACAATGCATTTTTTTCTTCTTTACTATTGAGATTTTACACTGTAATTTATCAGAGCAACTTTTTTTTGTTTGCCTAGGAATACTACTGTTATAATACTGTTATTAAAACTTATGGAAGCCCATTCCACCAATGTGATGGGACAAAAATCAAGCACGTTATTTAAACTGGCTCAAAATAATGATTTGGTATCTTCAACTAATGACTTAGTATCTTTTGTATTAGTATCTTATTATTTTAAGATAGTTAGTGCTTCCAGATAAGTAATTATTTAAGGAAAAGTGGACCACAAGGTTTAAAGTATTCCCATAGTATACCTCAAACTCCACCATGGCCTTCTTCATGCTCTCTACGTCAAAGATCATCTTGATCAGCTCCTGGACGGGTTTGGCCAGCTTGGACTTGGTGCCTGCACAGGCTGTCAGCCTCTTCACTGCTTCCTCATCCTGTCAGGAAACACGAACACCACAGAGAAAAACAAAAACCCACTGAGTTACAGAAACAAGCATACTGCCAGTATCTTCTTTCTGGTTTTGTGTGTGTGTTCATGTGTGTACCTGTCCATAGTCGATCTCTAGGGGGTAGAACTTGTTGGGATATTTGGTGAAGTTGGAGGAGCTCCAGTTGTTGCCTGTCTTCTCTTTGTAGACACCCAGGAAGTTGTCCAGGGCAGAGTTTTTGTCGTGAAACTTGTCCAGCTTGTTGCCTCCGATGGTGGTACCCACTCTGCCCCAAGACCTGAACACCCAGTACCTGCACATGAAAGAGACAGTGGAGTTAGAATGATAACTCCTACGATAATGGAAATAATGGGGGAAACAAACACAGCACAGCTGCAGCTAGCAAGCTAAAACACTCCTTAAAGTGAAACGTCAGGGTTTTGACAGTTTTTTTAATGTCTCATTATGTGAGCTGACTGTACCCTTTAATAACCGCTGCACTGCCAAAAAAGGAAGTAAAACAATTTCCTGCAGGAACACTGACCGTTTCTGTACATCGTCCTCCAGCAGCTGCAGTTTATAGTAGGAGTTAGTTCCTCTGACAATGTCCACAAGACCCAGTGTGGCACTGTACATCTTCCCGCTCTGCTCCAGGACATGAGCGCTGTTTTCCAGACCTGACAAACCAAAATCATCAATCAGGGTCAGATAACAAAAGCAGGAAAGGCAGAAAATGTTTTCGATGCAGGCGGCTCATTTGTACCTGAATCTGGATCCACAGCGGCTCCTCCTTTGACTGTGAGTTTCATCTTCTTGGATTTGCTTCCACCTGTTATAGTGTAAATGCAATCATTCCAAATATGCATAAATACACAAATATAGATGAATGCACCCTAAAAATCATGACCTAACATTTAGATAAGCAGCAAATGCATTGCATATCCTTTACCTTCCTCTTCCTTCACCCTGCCCATGCTCTTGGTAGCCAGCGCTCCAGACTTGGAGGCCGCAGACGGAGATTGAGCCTCCACCTTGACCTCTGCGCCCCAGGGTGAGATGGCGTGCAGGGAGATGAGCTCCTGCATGGCTTTACCCGACGACTTGATGTCTGTGAGGAAATCCTCGGAGACCACGCGCACGCCGGCCTCCCTCGCCTCCTCCATTTTCTTACTCATCTTCTCCACTTCCTCTGTGAAAACACAAGGAGGAAGCGAGTGCTATGAAGATGGAAAACTAGAAAAGCTGCAGATATTACATTTAGGGCACTCACTTGCCCACACATTGGGAATTCAGATTTTCTAACTCACTTTTGGTGCTCAGGCAGAGAGAGGCTTTGTTGGCTGTGCTGGTAATCTTTCCACCCAGCTCCTCCACCGCAGCCTTCAGATCGTCCTTGTTCTTGGTCAGCTTGCCGACAGCCAACAGTTTCATGCCAGTAAGAGGTTTGTCTGTGGGACACAAACACAAGGATGATTAAAACCATGGATATAAAATGCTGTTTTATATGTATGATTAAAACAACACCATTGTAGGGAAGTATATATACTATTTGGCACTTACATGTAATGAAACCCTTGTTTCTATTTGTTTTCTATTTCTATTAAATTAACAGAGTTTGTAGCCCTGATGTTTACTAACCTGCAGGTGCTCCCTCAGGCAGTCGCTCAGATGGGGCGCTGGAAGCACTCGCCAAGGGTTTAGAATTGGATGCGGTGAGGGTTTGGGGGGGAGCCTCCTTCGGATAAACCCTGTCCTGTCGCTTGAACTTGAATTTTTTCAGGAAGGGAACTTCGTGGAATTCCTGAAACAATAAAGCCGTAAATTATGACAGGAATATGGGGCATTTTCCTGATCTTTGTATGAATGGTAATATCTATATTTCCAACCATTGCATTTCTACCAATGACATTAATTCTGCCAGACTACCACACTGTATAGAACCGATATAGAACCAATAGGAGCCCTGACATGAGATGTCCTACCTTGGGGGTGACCCAGTCTTTGCGTATGGGTGTTGTGGTTTTGAACACACACTTTGTCCAGGCGGAGATGTCCCCTGAACAGTAATAGGCGTCGCCCTTGAACACCAGCTGGCCCTTGCACTCCTTACAGGCCTCCAGAGCGCCAAAAGCCATGCCGTCGGCCAAGCAGTCTACCACCTGTCAATCAAACAACAAATACATGCTAATCATGGAACACCATGGACTTCCTTCAATTCTGCCTACAGTGGGGGTTAAATAAGAAGTGGCTATCTTACATTGGATTCTCCAGAGGGAACTTCCTGTCCATTAGCAATCAGCAGCTCCTTCATATCATTGGTTGAGCAAAACTTCCTCAGTTTGTCCTTGATTCCCCAAACCAGCTGGCTTTGGTTCTGCAGATACCATTGAAAAACACCACAAACAAATGGTAAAGCATATTAAAAACCAAACAGAATGTAATGTTTTAATCCAAAATAGGAAATACAGCTTTAATAATACCTTCAGCTGCTCCTCCAGCTTCTTCTTTTCATCTTCTTCCTCCTTCTTCTGTTTCTTCGATGCTCCATCGACCTCATCGGCTTTACGCTTCCTGTGAGAGCGAACAGAAGTTTAAAATTGTTCTCTTTCAAACTTTTGTTGTTGTTTTTTTGTTACAAATCAGCTTCGACAAAAGAGGATGAAAAAACATCCAAATTAACTTCCCAAATGAGGCCAAAAGGGATACTGGAACAAACCCCGGATCTGAACAAACAAGCCTGAGTCTCACACCTTTATTCATTAGTCAAATTCATTAGGGCCCCCCTCAGTTAATGAACACACATCAAGCAGGTACATGTCTCCACAGTCCCAGGTGTCAATGCTGATTTCATCCATCCTGCCCTGACAAGAAATATTTATTAGCCTCCCAATGAGACCAAACACACACCAGCACAGACGTATCAGCTAATGACCAGCAGTCAGTCTGTCTGATCCTTTAGAGTCCAAAAAAAACAAGACAAACATCCCTTATCAGACAACTACTGACATCAAGAGGGACGAGGGGAATTCTATAAAACACTTTCCTCTAGATTTGTTTAAAGAGAAGTGTGCAGGTGCTCCCATTAATGTGAGGACATGTGTGCAGTATCAGGATGGCTGCTATTATAATAACAAAGACAGAGTCCTTGGTTTCTTGAACCCTACAGCTGCAGATTGGTGAGTAATTTTACTGCTTTCTTGAATTTTATTGCCCCACAGAGCTTTTTTTTAAAAAGAAATGGGGTTATATGAGACACTGTATTTCCTACAGTAGATGGCCGTCAGCAAGTCCGCAGTTCAAAGAAGCAGGCAGGAGGACAGGCATGGAAGCTAAGAATTGTAATGCTTGGGTTGGGGGCAGCAGCAAAACATATTAAAAATCTATGGAGTGTACACTATTTTTAAGAGTATTTCCATTGCTTTACCTCACCACCAGACAGTGTTTCTTTCCTGTTTAAGTTCAGTTTTTTAACACAAGGTGTTCAATGCTAAAAAGGCCTAAATGATGGCAAAGTAAATCTATGAAAATATTTGAAATATAGCGGGCACTTAGTGATATTTAAATTAGTTTTTTTTTTTATTTAAGTACATTGCTTAGCTTACAACTGCCTGCTTCTCCAAACATATGGTGTGCTGACCACTACTTACTATTGATAATTACATAATACAGCCCTTCTTCAATGAATCTGAAGTATCCCTTTAAGCACGACTTCTAACTCAAACCTTGTTTCTTTCTTTCTTTAGGAACAACCATGGAGAACACCACTGCACTGTTCAACTTCTACACTTTCCACCAAACTAGAAACTCATCCGATCCATCTTCTCCTTCCCTGCAGCCTTTCCTGAACTCAACTCCTTCCTCCTCCAACACCACCTCCTCCGCTCCTTCACCTCCGCCTGCTGACTTGGTGATTTCCCCTAATGTGGCGTACATGGCGGCCGAGCTTGTCATCGCCTTCCTCTCTACCATCGGTAACGTGCTGGTCTGCACTGCCGTCGCCATCAATCGCAAGTTGCGCACCGTCACTAACTACTTCCTGGTCTCACTCGCGGTCGCTGACATCTGTGTGGGCGCGATCGCCATTCCCTGCGCCATCCTGACTGACGTCGGTTTACCGCGTCACAACCTCTACCTGTGTCTGCTCATGCTGAGTGTTTTAATAATGTTTACACAGAGCTCCATCTTCAGCCTGCTGGCGGTGGCTGTGGAGCGCTACGTGGCCATCTTCATGCCCTTGCGCTACCAGGTCCTGATGACATCTCGCCACGCCGTGTTAGTGATCCTGACCACGTGGCTGCTGGCCTTTCTCATCGGGCTTGTGCCTCTGATGGGCTGGCACAAGACTCCCCCTGATTCAGGCTACTGTTTCTTTGTCTTTGTGGTGGACATGACCTACATGGTCTATTTCAACTTCTTCGCCTGCGTGCTGACACCCTTAGTGATCATGTTTCTCATCTATGCTCAGATTTTTGCCACCGTCAAGCGGCAGGTGAGGCGCATCGCATGTGAGCAGAGTGGCAGAGGGGAGGGACAGGCGAGGGCTGCAGCCAGCATGCGCCGAGAGATGAAAACCGCCACGTCGCTCTTTCTGGTTCTCTTCCTCTTCACAATCTGCTGGATCCCGCTCCACATCATCAACTGCTTCCTGCTGCTCTGCCCTCGCTGCCCGGTTCCGCTAGAGCTGCTGCTCGCCGCTATCATCCTGTCACACGCCAACTCTGCTGTCAACCCCTTCCTGTACGCATACACGATGACGGCTTTCAGGGACACTTTCAAGACGATTTTCATGTGCTGCAGGACGGTGGGAGACAGAGAGGCTTCTAATGCAGCCGGTGGTGATGATGGAAGATGAAACTGAATACTGTAGAGACAATTTATCATATGACCTCCGGAGAATGAGGAGGGTTTCAGTGAATGTGTGAGAGAGGTTTATGTCACAGCCCGCCCAAAAGAACTTTATCCCTTCGTCTTTGTCTCACCCTTCAGTTTTGACAGCAGGGAGCCTCTTCTTCAGCTCCTCCTTGTCTTCTGCCCGTAGTGCGTTGAAACCCTTCAGCTGGGCGGCGTTGTATTCAGGCTTGAAGACCAGCTCCTCCCTGCGGCTCACGAAACACGCAGTGTGGTACCAGCGGTCAATCAGACCCAGCTGGGGCTTCTCCGGGTCCACCGTTTTCTTGGATACACGGATCTGATCCTGAAGGAGAAGATCACAGACTCAGAAACACAACAGAACAATCTCAACTGATCCAACTTAAGTGACATGTAATATAAATGTCATATTGCATAAACTGATAGCATAGTTTTTCTGAGTACAAGATATAAGTGGCTGCTTACCTTTTCTATTTTCTGATCACAGCCTTTGCATGTGCTGCGGTTTGATTTGGCATATTCAACTGCAAAGTCATTCAGTGTCTTCTCCCCTTTAGCTCCACCCTTCTGGTCCCCTTTTCCTCCTAGAAAAAAAGAAAAGTAATTTGATTTTAATTTTCAAGCAAACCATCAGTAAGCAAGTAATATATGAGAAGTTCATGAGAACCCCTCAAACCTATTTAATAATAATAACAATGCCAATTTTAACATGCAACATCCAGTAAATGTCTACATATTGTTAAATCCTCCGGTGTAGTGACAAGGAAACCAATACAAATTTCTGTGAGATCCTTCAATAAACAGATATTTAATTTATTTTCATATGAGCATGTGTTTGTTTTATCACTCATAAACATAACAGATTTTTTTTACGGCATGCTGTGAGTTACTGCTGCGCTGTTGTGATTTATGGTGACCCATTCACAGAACAACATTTACTAAGAAATTGGATGAGAGCACACAGACCCTTTACATATAAATTTAATAAGCTATGTTTGCCAATCAACCTGAACAGAAAAGATTAAGTCAGCTGCTCCACTGCTGAGCCAGAGACCTGAGATGACACTAAATCATCTCTATAAAGCCACACTGGGACCGTACCCTTTCTAAATGTTGTGTGTGGAAATGTCATATTCAAACACTCCATTAAGATTTAAGTGAAATGTTAAAAGTCGAGTACGGACCTCCTGTTGCTCCGCCACTTTCAATAGCCTTCTTGACCTTCTCCTGGTCATCCCAGCGGAGGTCAGAGTAACCAGCAATATCAGCTGTGGACTGAGCTGCTGCTCGCTGCCAGAAGCAGGAGAAGTGGTGCCAGTGGGGGACCTTCCCGTCGAACATGGGAGACTGTCGGACGAAGAACAAACACAGTGATATGATTACAGTGAACCAGCGGTGAGCTTCCAAACATTAGACATGAATGTGAAGTGATCCTGTTGTGTTTCCTGACAGCGGCTCACGAGACAGATCTTTAATTAGGACATTTTCATGGGAAATCCTGGACTTAAATTCTTATTTATTTTTATGTGACCTAATTAAACAGATTACAATATATTAAGTAAAAATTAAGGCTGGCCACTCTTAGTCAAGTAACTCCTTGTTTTGGTCTTAGTGGACTAAAATTTTCTTTAGACTATCTACATGTTTAAGATTTTTTTTCATGCAGAGTGACTTATTTTTGAAGAAACCTTTGAGCAAATGTATGATAAATACAAAATTTAAAGTAATGCTTTTGCATCATTCTTGGTGGAGGAACTCAGTTTTACAGATCTGTTTAAATTAAACCATCAATTTCTTAGTTGACAAAATTATATTCATGTTAATCCACTAAAGACTTAATTTAGGGCAGCTCTTGTATAAAGGCAGGACCATTTCTCATAAAAAAATAAATAAACTAAACTAGCAAGACTTTTTGGTAGGATGTATCAGGGATCAGGGAAAGGACCGCTTTGTTGCAAATAGCATTTGTATAGTTTAGGAGAGGAGATAACATTATACACATATATTAGAAGTTATGTGCATCTCTCCCCCACAAATGTTTCATCATGTCAGTGCTATTTTTGGCATCTTATAAGTGGGCTGGGCACTTGTATGAGCATGACCTAATAAACTGCTGCAACCAAGGAGAAAGTAAATATTCTCAAAACAAACAGATACTGCATCAGGGCAATGTCAACATTTTTAATTAAATGGTTTATTGAAATGAGACCGTAAATTCAATAAGCAATAAAAAGCTGAATGTGTGCTGACTCCACTGGTCTTGGAGTGACCAGACAAGCGACTGCTCCACAACAGAAGGATTTTATCCTCTTTAGTTAATTAACTCTCTGTGGGGCAGCAGCCACACTTCACATCGTATTAATGATGCTGTTGTGATTTTGGCCTCTGAGCTGAACGCTCACTCGGAAATTGCTTGTGCCGTTTCAGTATTTAAACACAACCTGAAGCTACATATAATCGTATGCGTGAATCTTACTTTCAGACACAGCAGGATGCTAAGAGAGGCTCAGTGGCTCTTTGTGAACAAGATTCAATAGACAATGTCAGCCATTTAAATGCTAACGAGGGGCCTAAGCTCACAAAACCGAAACCACACTACAAACTACATATTTCTGTTCTCCCGTCAGCTCTTACATTTTCACTATGACAGAGTAAACCTGCTAATTTACAAAAGCTAACACTGGTAGTAACGTTAAGCTAGCTAACGGAGCAGTTTATCCAGGCGAAGCTGCGTTACCTGCACCATGATGGCCATCCTCAGGGAGTCTTTCGCTATGTTTTCTTTGCATTTCTTGCACGATGCACGGCCGCTTTTGGCATATTCCGCCTTGTACAGCTTGTCCTCCTGAGACTCTGCCATACTTGTTTGATATTACAGCTGAATAATACGAACTGACTGTGAGGCGAACTTTCTCCGGATGACAAGGAGCCACAACAATCAACGCACAGAGAGGAGAAGTCCCGCGTGCCTGCACGGCACCACAGACAAGAGGCACGAGGGAAGAGCTCTCACTCCGTTTCTGTTTCCGGAAATCAAAACACCAAAAGCCACCAACAGATTACTACCACACATAGTGGATTTAATACATTTTCTGAAACCAGAGTATCGTGTCTCAAGATTAGTTGTAAATTATCTACAAGGTGAAGGTTATTATTATTATTATTATTATTATTATTATTATTATTATTATTATTATTATTATTATTATTATTATTATTATTATTATTACTACTACTAGTATTAGTAGATTATTGTTATTTATGTATTTATTTTAAAGCTAAATTAAACAAAATTACATATGTCATAGCAAGTATATAGGGCATAGGGTGGTAGTGTATAAAAATGCCCTGTTTTTTCTGAATTAATTATATTATCTCCAAAATCCTGCTCTTGTTTTCTGAATTGATGCGACCATCATTTTAAATATTTCAATTGTTTTTCTAAAAAAGATATATATTAAATCCTCACATTTATGGTATAATTGATTTTTTTTCTTCCATGGTCCATCTTGTTTAATAGACGATCAAGGAGTCGGCCAAAGAATACCCGCGCGAGTTGCAGCCAGAACTAATCGAGTCAGGAGAAACCGTCAGAGGCTGTGTGCTGCAGACTGGGACCACGCTGGTGTCTTCCTGGGTTAAATGCATAGACTGGTTAAATGTTACAACAGAGAGATCAATTATTTCATTCGTCATATCAAAATGAAACACATTCCATAAGTAGATCATATAACAGAAGCATAATAATGATAATAATAAATATTAGCAAATATAGTAGCCTTATAACAGAAAATAATACAGCCTGTCCCTTTAAATAACAAGAATCACACTTTGCGTTATTATTTCTTTATATCTGTAGTGTATTTTTCATGTAGTAGCAGCTGGATTTGCTAGATTTTTTCAACATACCTAAACTTGATTATGCCTTTGTTGCTTTAATTTTCATGAGAAGGATAAGTACATCAGAATTAATTTATGCACAATTAACCTAAAAAATAAAACCACTCAGATTTGTTGCCAGTACTGGTTTTATTAGCAGAAACTGTAGACTATTAAACATTTTAGTAAAAATGATGAAAAAAACAAGCATAATATACCTTGGAAAAATTAATCTCACAATGTGATAATTTTGATTTCATTTTCAAAATGCCAAACTTTTAGGGGGAAAAAAAGCCCGGTCATATGTTTAAATCCAGGGTTTTAACATTATGATCAGGGATAAATCAATATTCATCCATTTTTATACATGCTTTGAGTTGATTGTTTTTTAAAGTTCCATATATGAAATGCATTGATTACACTAACATATAATAAACATATTTGCATTGATAGTGTTTAATATATGACCCTGACACAATATAACATATGATGACATCATTATTAGTTACAAGTGAAAATAACCTTGTGTGTCCTTTGTTTTTCCTAAGAGGAGTGACATGGGAGGTGATTTTGGCATTAAAGTTTGTTTAACAGATAACAAAAAAACACAGTCACCCCTTGTGACTTTTTACTGCCACATTAGAAATATATCTGTAATCAAGTAATGGAAGTGGAAGAAAGTGTACTGAGGCAAAACTGAATTGGCTCCGGAGTGATTTGTCACATTCAGGTGTTTGACAAAAATCCAGAACAACACAGACAGTAACAAAATGCTGACCACAGCAAAAAGCAGCAATGGATATATAATTAATGGGGCTTATTATGTGGACCACAGTCCCACTACATCAGACATTTTTGAACAGCTTCCTGGCAGTAATGTGACAAGTCATAATACAAAATATACTGAAAAAATTGTGATAACACAGTAAAAAATAAAACAAAAATAGTCAGTATTGTATAGGCCATTAGAAAGTCTATAAGCGAGGTTGAGCTGGTTGTTTTGAGGTATTTCGGTTTAGAGGTCTGAAGACTTGCTGGAGTGTTATCCCAGCAACAAAAAGAAGACATGTTGGCCTGTGTAGTTGTGTATATATACTGCAAGAGAAGCCAGTACAGGTATGTCCTTTCTAAGCAAAGCTCAGCTCACATGCATTCAAAGATCAAAAACTCGCTTTTCTGAACTGAAATCTGTCCATGTATGAGTTCCCCTAAATGTCCATTAAAGCATCAAATATTTCTTTTTAGATGACAGGAAAGCAGAGGAGGACACAGTCATGGAGGAAGCAGGAACAAAGGCTCTGGTAGGATTTACATCCCGTGGCTGTAACAGTTCTTGTTTTCGTGCTGCTAATGTGGTTATGGCAAAGTCACAAACAAAGAGAGAGACAGTTTGGCTGATCTGTGTCCTCCTCCACCTGCAGCCACCTGACCCTAACTGCCCCCTCAGCACTGCAGGGGTCAGGGATTCAGACTGAACCCCCCGTTGGTCTCTCTCATCTTCTCCTTGTGTCTGGCCTGGACGAGCCCAAACACCACACCTGCGAGCGTCATGCGTCCTCCTGTCCGCGCCCCCAGGCGACCATCTGTTCCAACGTTGGCCCTCTTGCTGCGCATGGTGCTGATGAAATAGGTGCGGACTTTCCCCTGACGCTCGCTCACCTGCAGCACAAGCAGAAGTCACGAAATATGGAAATCCTTTCTCAGAGACCTTTAAGAAATCTTTTCACAAAATGGCATTTATATCTACACATTTCACGCACTAACACAGTGATACAAGGATGCAACTCTTCCATGTGTCGGTTGTGTCTTTTCACCAGTAGATGTCCCCCTTGTGCTGAGTATTTTTAGCATGAGAGGCTGAACATTAGCCGTCCTATCTTTAACTACAGTTTCACTTTAAGCTTTATCCCTATTTTTGTCTGTGAACATGCCCTACTTTTAAAATAGTCACTGAACATTAGCGAACTTTAACTGAACTATGTGGCAGCCCAGTAAATTCAGTTCCACAGTATTTTGAAAGGTGATGTTCGGATCTAAATGGTCCTCCAGTTCACTATATTTATGTTAAACCCCTGTGCTTCACTAAGGACTTTTTACTGGTTGGTTAAAATCCCTATGGCAAACATTTTGTTAAGGGCATGACATTTTTTTCTCACAGCTTTTTGTAAAGTTTCACCTCAGCTCCTAAAATAAGTCTATCATAAACTGTGTATCCAAAATCCAGACCCTCAATATAAAAAATGTCCCAGTTGAAACCCATATAAAACACTTTTTTTTAATATCCCACAGCCATTACAGTGTACAATCACACTCTTCTGTTCTATTATGTTAGACTTTCCATCCAGAGCCCTGGCTTCATAATTCCCAGGCTGTCTGTCTGGTTTCCACTCAGTTTATTGCTCCTGTATTATGGAGAGCTGCAGAGTTTGACACAGTGCATTCATATAAATGTTGTTGCTAAAAAAGATTCCCCAATTGAATGTACATAAAATGGCAGTATAAAAACAAACAGGCATTTAAAGCGTCACAATTCTGAAAATGAATGAATATTTGATAGATATCACCAGGACTGATGGTTAAAAACTGTAACTCAGTGAAAGCAGAAAATTATATTAATATAAAGTATTTTATAGTAGTATTAGGAAGGGGACATGTTATCCTTAGGTTTGAATTTTTATTAATTTTTTTTATTGTGATGTGGCACAGATCTAGAGGCAAGCATATCTGGTTGTAACTGTTCATTGAAACAAAATGCAACTTACCCCCTTGACAAAGATTTCCCCGCGCAGCTCCAAGATAAAACCCCACTCTGCCAGGATCTTGCGCGTGGCCTCGGGTACCTGGATGCGTCCACTCACACCTGTGCTGTCCATGCGGCTGGCCAGGTTCACCGTTGACCCCCAGATGTCGTACTGCGGCTTGGTGGCTCCGATCACGCCTGCTACCACCGGCCCGTGGGCAATACCTGTGTCGGTGCACAGACAGGTTTTTTTTATTTTTTACTTTTTCCATTGAACATCAAGTTTCCTTTTTATCTGGAGCCCCCCAGTGCGGTTATGTCGCCCCAGACACAGCACAGAAAGCTGGTTGTTCCCTGGTGGTGTGGGCTTAATCAGCATAGTGTGAGATAGAAGTGCCGCTCTCCAGCTTTAAATCTATGACACCAGAAACTCCTGCAGTGAGCAGTTTACATTGACAATCCATTGTTTATGCCTGTAGGAGGTGAGCCATTTAGCCACTTACCCACACGCAGCTGAAAGTTTTTGGCAGTGTGCCTGTTAATCTCTTTCAAGGTCTCCTGCATAGCCAGCGCAAACAAAACCAGCTCACTCAGGTGATTCCATTCATCCATACATGCCTACGAGAGAGAGAGAGAGAGAGAGATGGTGAGATACAGAGAGAGAGAGAGAGGGCGGTGGGGGCGAAGACACTGAAAGGGTAAATGTAGTCAAAACAAAAAATAGCTAAAAGTGCGCAGTAAGACCTCCCACCTGTCCGTCTGGAGCTAAGCCAGAGGCCGCCATGTAGCAGCTCCCAATGGTCTTGATCTTCTCCACATAGTGGAAGTACGACTCCTCCAGCAACTTAGAGATAAAATACACCAGTCTCATATGTAGGTATGGCAATATTTAACAACAGCATGTACTGGATTAAAGCCCACTATGTCTGCATTATAACACATGAATATAACAGAGAAAAGGTGAATTATACTCAATGATCTAATTATTCTTTCTTATATCTGTAAATATTATGGATATATGAACCTTTACCCTCCACATCAGTATTTCATTTTGCATAGATTTTAATATAAGCTATCTACTCACCTCATCAAAGCCAGCGATGATCTCATTCAGCAGTCGGAGGCAGTCCACTCCTTCATGTCTGATCTCTTTCTGCTCAAAGTACTCGTTGAAGCCAGCGATGGAGGCAAACATGACACCAACTTCATCATAGGACTGGGAGTAAAGCTCCTGAAATTAAAAAGTACGTCAAGCACATTCATCCTAAAAAAAACTCTTTATTTGACTGGTTTTTAGTTTGATTTCATCAGTTTGACATTTAGTTATTAACTTAATGCAAGACGTCAGCTGTTTTGTCCCAAACATGAGCAGTTGCGAAAACTGTGCAAATGTGTGAAGACGTTCAGTAAATAACACTTAAAAAGTCTGATGAAACAATGGTAATTAATGAGGTTTCCCTAACTCTCGTCCCATATTTATGCTTATATAAAATTCAAGTATTTCACCTACATTGTCTTCATCAAGACGTTAGTTCTGCTAAAAAGATACATTTAGACATGTATGATCAGAATTTAAAAATAAATATAGCTATTAAATATACTTTAATTACTTTCCCTATATTTTGATGCTGAATAAAATTAACCAAAGCCAGATAATTGGAGATGAAAACATACTCAGGAAGCGGCTGACTCAGTCAGAGGTGAAGTCATGTTTTCCTCACCTCATCATTCTTGCTCCGGTCCAGGAAATGTCGCGCCACGTGTATAGGCAGGATGTTGTTTAAAAGACACTCGTTGTGTTCCCGCAATTCCCGCATGTCCTCAACTTCCTGTTGGGCCTGAAGACGCCACAGGAAGTCCAGCCTGGCAGTGGCCTCCCACTGGAAGGTAAAAGATAGATAAAACTATCAGAGGTCCACCTGCATGTGTGCAAAACATTCCTTTACGCATTTAATCAGTTGACAGTCGACTGATTTCTTTAAAAAAAGGGGGGTTGGAAAAATTATGCAATGACAGCATGCTCAACACAGGGGAAGCGTCCCTGAGTTTAACAGTACCTGCCGTCCATTGTAGAAGACAGCAACAATAAACATGGCCATCAGGAGGATAGAGATTCCTTTTCTCCTGATGTAGTGAGACCTGTGCAGAAAATCAGTAAAAAGGAGCTTTAAACAACCACGAAAAACAATTACACGCTGTAAAGTGATGGTAGAAAAAGCTGGGGTGTAGTTTGCACCAACCTGTGCAGCATATCATGGCGTGTGAGCGTGAGGAAGGCCAGGTGGATGAGGTAGGAGTAGACCGCCACAGTCAGAAGCAGCACCGCCAGCTTCAGCAGAGAGTTCAGACGCAGGAACACGGCACATGTCACCATTGCGATCACACCACTCAATACAAAGACCTGAGGAGACAAGAGTGGTTTAATTATGGCTGTTATATGTTGTTAAATGTACACGAGTAAAGTGTGGCTGTTTTTACCTCAGGGTAAGTGCAGACGGTGAGGGGGCGTGAGGCTGGGGTGGTTCTGTCCATTACATCCATCTCTGCTGAGTCTGTGAGAATGCACCAAACCTGCAAACACACAAGCACAAATGTAACAAGCTATGAAAGAAAATTTGACAACTAATTTAAAAAATACTATAAAAAGGAATATCAGACTGGAACAGATACACATTTTTATGGATTTAAGTGCATCCGTGATCCACCAGACCAGACTCCATTGACAAAAACAGTCATTTTACCTTGCACACACATGTTGGTGCCTCAAGTTTGTTCGTGCTGTGTTTCCATTAAAGTCAATTCAAGTTTTCAAGCGAAATATTGATATATTGCATTAAAGAAAACTGGTTTAGAGCAAATAAACAAAGCTGCATAAATGTACTTTTGTCAGAAGATGGCAGTGTAATGTATTACTGTAGGCTAATCTGTCAGTAAATAGCAAAAAAAAAACAACAATAAAAGTTTTGGCCACCCACAAGAGAAAATGGAAAGAAGTCTTATTAGAGAATTAGAGCATTAAAGGTTTTACATCAAGCTTTTCTCGTGTTAATCTTCAAAATATGCAGAGAAATTTGCTAATGGTAACAAGGCTAATGCTCGAATGTGGTGATTTTAAATGTAACCTTAAAAACCCCTAGATAAGGTGGAGAAAATAATCTAAATATAACGTACAATCAAAGTGATATTGATTTTTTTTGGGGTGGCTTAAATACATTTTGCTGCTGCCCTCATCCACAGAAGTACATTTCTTAGCTTTCTTGTCAGTACTCCTGCCGTAATTTGCAAGGTCTATCATACTTTTATATGTAAAAAACAGTTTAGCATTATAAAAAAATTAAATTGCAGCAGGTAAGAGTAACTCTATTCAACAATCAAAGCAAGTCTGGCTCTGTGTTGTTCAGACTCTCACCATGTCGGTAGAGACCAAGCCAAAGTTGATGACGATGGCGGTGAGAGTGAGGAGGTTGCGGGCGCTGTTGTTTTCATGGATCCAGCAGCAGAATTGCTGTAGTGGTAGAGGCGCCCACCTGAACTCTTCGGCCAGGGCCAACAGCAGCAGCAGCATGTAGACGAGCAGGAAGACTAAAAACTGGAGGACGACCGGGTACAGCCTGCAGAGGACGAACAAGAGAGGAACATAAGTGGAAGAGGAAGGACGTGAGTTAAGTAGGGAAAATGTTAATACAGGGTAGAATTATTGCTGCATTCAAATGGGGTCAGGTTTACTGCGTTCAACAGAAGAGTCCTGTTGTGGTATTCATGACCTCGTAGGTGGAAACTTACAAAGCTGACATTTGCTGCTGTTTTCAGAAATCACAGAGGCCACGAGAACTAATTTTTTCAGTGAATGTATTACAATTTGTATCATTGGAGAGTTTTTCTTGAGACGGTGTTTGTCAACGGAAAATGTTTATATTCCCAACCGCCTCATCTTTTTTGTCACTGTGCTTTTGCATTTCCTGTTCTATGCTATCTGCTTACTAGCTAAATAGTTAGACTTACTTAGTAGCCTCACAAGAAGTGCAATATCTTCTAGAAAAATGCTAATTTCTTTCTCGATGACACCTCCAGATGGCACCAGAGTTAAAAAGTTAAAGTCAGACAGTCAGAAACAGTAAAATTTGATATTGTTCTGTATTTATAAATGCAGATTATTTTAGGAAATTCTAATGATACATTTACTTTAAAGCTACAATCCAAAATGTATTTGCTATTAAAATACAGAGAACATCACACATCATACTGTGTCTTGTTCTCAAAGTTTATTCCACCTAGTTGCTGTTGATCGGTCAGTGACATTTTCTCCATATACCAAAGAAAATCAAAGTGATAATATCATTGACATTGAACATATTACTTATTAACTTTACAGAGTTAAGCTTTCAATACAATTCCCAAATCTGATAAACCCATAAAAAGGAAATTAACTAGTGCTAACAATGTGAGCTCTTCCTACCTGGGTGCAGGAATAAGAGCCTGGGCAGCCATGAGAAACAGGAGCATGATGAAGGAGCAGACCAGGTTGGAGTTGAACATTTCATCTCTCATCTGGGAGAACTGGAAAGAACAACATCATCAGCATCATTTACTCTGTGGCACTAACTGATTTCCTCCTACCACCCAGCATCTTTACCTTTTCCTCGATGTGCGTGTCTTTGAACACCAGGGTCAGTGGAGTGATGTGTTCCTTGTGCATGCGGTCACTGCTTCGAACTTCAATAGCATGCTTGATTCGTTTGTTGATCTCCTTGGAGGTGGACTGCCAAATGTTGGGCACTGAGCCGTTTGTAAAAGAGGCCAAGATCTGCAGAGAAAGAATATGATGGTGTCAGATAAATCAGGTACTCATTAGACAAGACATTAGAGAACTGTTTAAAAAAACACCTACACTGTTCATGTCAACGGGGTTCCCAAAGGGCAGCTCAGGGTTCCAGGTTCGAATGGTTTTCGTGACTTTGGGAGGCTCAGCATGGTTGACCTTGTTCTTTTCCTCCGTGGGGCAGATGAGGAAAGTGTCGATGTTGTGTTTGTGCAGAAACTCGTTCCTGTCACGCCCATGACCGGCTTCTGTCTTGTAGGTGCCTTGTAGACAGTCCAGAGTCGCCCTTGAGATGTGGATGCGTCTGGATGAGAGAGAATAGAAGGTACAATGTACAAATAAACTGCTATACAATCACAATACAAAATAAATTAATAGTTTGAATAAACTCTAATGGCCAGCATGAGGTAACTCCAATGGTTGCAAAAAGAGGACTGATTGTATAGAAGTCTATGAGAAAATTACCCTACTTCTCTTTAGAACATTTCCCTAAATGCTGTAGTTTTAAATCTTCTTCAACACAGCATGATACCCATTTTAAAAAGGTATGGTCCCACTTAGAGTAAAATCCTCCAATTATGGTCACATCTGGCTCAAAAAAAAAGAAAAAAGATGGCGATGACCAAAATACCGAACTTGAGGCTAACAAACAATGGCTAAATCCTCTTCTTTTATACAGTCTATGATTCAAGTGAGCTACTTTAACGGCTGCTGCTGCTGGTCGCTGGCACTAGCAGAGACCACTCACCCTGGTATGCCTCCGGCCTCCAGCATGTTGGCAATGCCCACGTCCCAGGACCAGACATCAAACTGCCATTTCTGCAGGCCCAGCACCCCACACAGGACAGAGCCCGAGTGGATCCCAATCCTCATGTCCATGTCAAAGTTCAGCTGCTTCCGCACGAATCTGGTGTTGGTGGGTAATAAGGTGACCATGCAGGATTAATAATTGTTTGCTTTTGTTTCTTCTGTACACAGACACACAGCAGTGAACTCAAATTGATCATTGTTTTGCAGGACACAGAGGCAGGTTAAGACTTACCCTATGGTGTTGATCATGGCCAGGCCCAACTCAACACATTGACGGGCATGGGCACGCTGAGGCTCAGGGACCCCTGACACACAGTAGTAACAGTCTCCCAATATCTTTATTCTTAGGCAGTTGTGCTCCTGTGATGAGGAAGAGTCAAGACGTCAATGGAAAGAGAATATAATAAAACTACCCCTAAAAAGAGAATAAAAAAAATTCTCACCTCTGCCAGTCGGTCAAAGCGTCCAAAGAGCTCATTGAGGGTTCGGACGAGATCCTGGGCCGACAAGTTCATGGATAACAGAGTGAAGCCCTTTATGTCTGCAAAAAGGATGCTGCAAAGACCAAAAAAGGGAGGTGTAAAACTGAACATAAAGAGTTTGCACTACAAATAAGGACACCAAGTCCTGTAAAATCATGAGAAATCCATTTTACAAAACCCTCGTATGAAAGGATTGTAAATACGTGTGTGTGTACCTGACGTCTTTATACTGGTGGATATAGATCTTGTGAAATTCCTGAGGATTGAGTTCATCTTCCAAAGAGCTCATGTCAGCGATCATCTCCAAGGCAACAAATCGAGGCAGGATCGACAGCACCAGACGCTCCTGAGTAGCATAATAAACAGAGCATGGTACAACCATTTTAGGAGGTATTTTTTGGTGAAGATCGTCCAAGTCATAATAGTGGTCATCGTATCTCTACAGCACAACCTATGGCAGCAGTCGCAGTACCTGTCTCTGGTTCTCCTGCTCTAGTCTGAGGCGACCCTCAATGCAACGCCGCGTCTCCAGGAAAACCTGTCTCTGAGCGTGGTCTGTCAGGTAGTGAATGAACAAGCCAGCTGTGTTCATACCCAGGTACAGCAGGCCTTTGGCAAACACCTGCACCCAAGAGAGATTTAGCGTTCATGCAATTTATTTTAATGCAATGCATGTGCGCAAAGAAGAGGGTAAGAAATAGGAAACACAGTCTTTTAATCAACTTGAGGGATTTTAGAGGGAGATTTTGTATGTTTATAGACAATATCTGGGGCTGTAGATGGGAGGAATAATTGATATAAGTTTACACTAACAATCTTAAAAAGTCTTTATTAATATTTTGAACCTAAAACTAGGTGAAATTTAAATATATATTGTCTGGGGTGTCCCTCACCCCTGTCTGGATATCTCACCTTTCTCAAAAGCATGGCATCATTGTAGTGGCGCACCACCTCCACCAGAAGGTGCAGTACTGAGGTGAAGGAGCCGGCGCATATGGCCCACAGCAGAGGTAACGGCAGCAGCGTGTATGTGGCGAACAATGTGAACAAAACATACCACGAAGGGTCTTTTTCCAGTCCGTACACCAGTCCTCCCAGCACCTGCGTGGTCTGCAACAACCAGCTAGCCAGGCCAGCGTAGTGAAGCCACCGTGGGGACATGGAGTCTTTGCAGGTTAACACCACGATGCACAATGCTATAGCTAACACCATGAAAAAGCCCGTCAGGCAGCCACGCAGAGTGTCTGTGACCGCCTCAGGGGCCAGTGCCAGGTACAGAACCAACACGTGAAGCTTCGCCACCGCATCGATGACATTAGTGATAGCTAAAGAGTTGCGTCTCTGGTGGGAGTAGTGTTGCTGGTAGAGTTTCTCCAGATCCCGACTCTTGAAGGTGTGCCTCAGGGTAGGTATGTAGACTCCACGAATTGTGTGGCCCCAGTGCACAAAGAAGTCGGCGTCGCTGACATATTCATTACAAGAACCCCTGACACTGTTGCGTGTGCCGGTGGAGCCGCGGGACTGGACGGGATGAACTCTGAATGTGGAGGAGCGGCGTTTTGTGACCCCGCGTGAGGCCTTGTTGCGGATTTGTCTGTTGATCTCCTCCATGTAGGCATCCGTCACAAAGATTTTACTTGCTGGCTCCACACCTACCTGTCAAACACAACAGGACATTCAGACACAGACATTAACTGCAGCCCATCTTGCTATGTGATCACATCAGCCAAAACTCATTAAGTGCAAGGAACAAGGGCCCCTTCCCAACTTTCTAACCTTCTATTTCTGGGCTCCCTTGCTCGGACCACACCCATCTATGAACTTGGCCTTTGTTTTGATCTAAACTAGTGCAATCATGGGAACAATATCTGTCCACAAGCAGACAGATAAACATCCGGCAAGCTACTGATAATTGCTTCTGTGGTGAGTACTAGAGAAGTATCTCCAGAGCCACATTTTGCAATGATGACACACACACACAGACTCACAGGAGGAAAAAGGTCGATAATATGGGTTCCTGTTTGGATACATTTTCCATGGTTTGTGTTAAACGAGACAGTGTTTCAGAAGATAACTCATCTGTTCCAGTACACAGTCCTCATACTCTTGTAGGAGAAAATTTACAAAACAATATTTAAAAAAACAACAACGATTGAACACTAGTTCCATCTGGATGTAATCAATCCATGTACGACTGTGGGATAATGAATCACCTGGGCGCTCAGCTCCTGCTGGATAATGATGTGTTTCACAGCGTTCTGCCACAGCATCTTTTTCCGCCGCAGCCCTGGGGACAGGGTCGCGGTCAGGCAGGACGGCTCCCGCAGCTCCATCGGGGAGAGCTGTGTTGTCTCAGCGAAGGTCACCATGGTGATGAATTCAGCTGACCTCCTCTGTTGGTCTCAGATCAGGAGGAGGCAGCAGCCTGGAGCAGGGAGAGTGACGTAGTTGGAGGTGAAAAAAAGGTAAAGATGCTGATTAGTAATGAGTCAGACCTGCTTGTCTCACACAATCACCATAGTCACTCTTAGGGACACTTAACCAAAGTTATATATTAAGTTTAGTCACTGTTAGTACTACTCAGTCTCTAAAAACAACTGCATAAAGTCTTCTGTGTGGATGATATTTGTAAAAAATGATAACCCTGATGGTGTCACAGTGATGTCAGGGTTATTTAAGCTTGGTCAAATTTATAACAGGAAGTCTGAGAGAGAATTTTTGCCTCACATTACTTGTATGAGTTGGACTGCAAAATATTTCTTGTTTTTCCATGTGACTTGTGCAAGAAGCACCAGTGTCTCCTATTGCTGAAGTCCCAGATATGTTGCCGTTGTGCCTGGGTTTATTACATTATATAGAAGTACACGCAGCTTGGTGAATCTCATCGCTTTCTCCAGGAAATGTGTCTGGATGACTGTCACTTCCAGAACTACTTGAGGCTAACCATAACTACATCATGATGCAAATTTGTAAAGAAAAAATTTGTCAGGTCTACTCATAAAATGACAAGTTTCAAAGTGTTTGTTTTCTAAATGGGGTTTGGATAGATCAGGGCTTTGCTATCTCAACACTGTAAGGCTTTGAAGGCCCAGCGTCATGCATTTTAGTTTTGCTTGAGTTACATTTAAGTGAATATGCATCATTTTTGAGAATTTAAATTGTGTCTCACTGTGTGTGTCTTTGTGTTGACTTTGTTCACATTGTGCCTGGTGAGAAATTCACCTTGTTTTAGCAGTGAGGAAAGGTTGGGGTGGTTTGATCCTATGAACAGTGCTTTCGAGTTGCATTATGGGAGATGTAGGGTCCAGCATTTGTGGTATTTGGTATTTATACCTTGACTCACAGTCAGGATATCTAGACATCTGTTGATTTTGATAATTTCTTTTCTATTTTGTCTACTGTGAGTCCCAGGAAGTGGAATATTAAAATGCTGAAGTGTTCCTTTAAGCATGATTGAATTTTGAAACAGAGATCTTAAAAACCAAAACAGTGCAAAACAACATGTACCACCAATATGATCATTTATCTATATATAGTTGCCTTCCATATTGGTACTTTCTGCTGTTTTGTATACTGATCTTGCTGAATCATGAGAATCTTTGCTATCTTGTCAGTGTGAACATACAGCAATTGATTTCATAGCCTTTGTGACCACTTGGCCCACACAGGACATGTGTCCAAACCTTCTGAAACGAATCATATCAGTGATGATGATAATGATGATTATGTTCAGTATGCTGGACAGAGCCACAAGGCTGGTCGGCTCCACGTGTTGACACGGTGTGTGCCAGAAGAAAGGCAGCTTTCCAACAAATTATCTGGTGGCCAGATTTAGATTAGATTTAAACCTGAGCTGGTTAATACCCAAAGTTTAACTCCTCCAGGTCCTTCTGGCTCGAGGTTGCTGCTGTCCTGCCCACTCACAGCCCACTGTCAGCAGGCTAATTGTCACCATGTACCCACTCAGAACAGAATGGATATGATATGACACTTCACATTTAAAGAGCTGTATTTTAATAATAATTATAGCAGCTAAAAATACTCATCCGGTGAGTAAATGCTGTAAAATGGCAGCATTGTATTTTACAGACTTGTCGATCACAGAGTAAGAATTTTCTCCTCTGTGGAAAGATCTGATCACATGTTACTCTAACATACAAATAAATAGACTTATTTATTACATTTTAATACATACACTGTTTGAAGTGAGACTTCCTGTATCATAGTTGACACCTGTTCTATGAAAATAATAAGAGTTAAAGAGTAATTTGTTGTAACTTGTCATATAAAGAACAACTTCACTGTCTGACAAACACACTGCGGATTGTAGCCACTACTGACCTGTATTGTTTTACATATCGTGTATCCTCTCCTCATGTCCTGTATTTGCCATAGGATATATTCGTCCAGCTCGTCATAATCCACGGTTCCTGATTCCATCTCACAGGGGTCGTATGCAGAGCTGAAAATTAAGGCATAATCCATGAAAGGGAAAATGAAACTGGAAGTAGTCCCCGCTGTGATGGAGTGTCCAAAGATGAAAAGATGGGGTTAAAGATCCAGCCAAGATTTGTGGAGCCGTTCTGGCAGGATAGTAGGTCACCACCTGGACTGTTTTGAACAATGGCCACGGAGCAGAGCTGCAGGAGTGAAGAGTGCAAAGCGGATTATTAAGTCAGCAGCCACTCTCACTGGCCTGTAAGGCTGAGATCATTAGCACCGAGACAACTGCAAGAAAAATGCAATGATACCAACCTTTGGCTAAGTTAACCGAATATTTTAAAACAGAGTTGACATTTAAATTAAATGCTTTTACGATCAGTGCTTTTTCATTTGCTGTCTTTCTTTTATAGTGTCTCTTTTGTCATTTACTCTACTTCTATCCTGATGTCATCATAAAAACTGAAAGCAGTTGCTGCCTTTATATTACCTTCATGCACTTGGTTATGTCAGTATGTGAATGTGCAAATAGAGTCACAAGTGTGAACAGTTAAAAACATTACCTAAAAGCTTACAAACACGGGCAGAATGTGAAATTAATGAAGCTGAATCATCTCCAGCCTTCAGCACCCTGAGGTGATTCAACAACAAATGGATGCTAATAAAACAGCCTCGATTCAGCATCCTACAGTATGTGACCAACATTTTGAAACGGAAAATCTTTTATTCCATACTGGAAAATGATTGTGTTTCATACAATGAATGTAATGTAATGTACTGCTTGTGTGAGCCTTTATTATATTATAGAAAACTCTAGGGTGTTCATCTAATGAAGACCACTAATAGTGTTCATTTGGATGTAAAGGAATTGTTGACTGTTTTCCAATCAAGACCTTATTAAAATGCTGTTTATGATTAGTTATACTATGGCTCATGAATTGATTACTGAAGGGCAATAAATATAAAGTCATAAAATGACTACAAAGAGACACAGAAAGATGCATAATAAACTGCAAAGAGACACAAAACAACAACAACAAAAAAACTACTGAACTACAAAGAGCTATAAAGTCTGTGTGTCTTGCTCAGTGGTGCAGCTTTTTGCATGCTTTTGTCCATTGTCTTATAATGTACCCATGAAATGCTTAACACAGCATAATAATACTAAAACAGGCCGATGGGGGCACATCAAGGTACTTGATGATGAAGAATAAAAACGATAGTGGTCCCAAAATACACACACTCGTCACACCAGCCACTTTATTAGGTACACATACTAAAGTGGCAGATGATTGGTGTTTATAGGGCTCTTCGGCAGGGTGACAGGAGGAGAATTGGCCAACAGAAGAAACTATCAGGAACAATAATATCAGGACCAACAGGTGTGTCTGAACAGCACCTCACTGCTGATGATGAAGAGCACTGATAGCATCAGCAGGTCTGCGGTCCCTGTGGCTGTAAGCTGGTTAAAGTTTCTGAGACTGGCTTTGCTAATTGTGTCCAGGCCCCTAAGACTGATCTAATGAGTTCCCATCTGTCCAACCGTGACTGCGTAGCTCAGACCTTTCTTGCTGATTACTGTACATCTAAAAATACCCGCCAGGTCTAAGGCAATTAGTCCTACGGTATTATGAGTGCGACCACATCAGCATCGCTTCTCTTACACTTGGCAAGCATGCAGTAAAGCACCTTTGAATAAGTTTAATGAGATGTCACTGTTACTAAAACAATGAGAGGGAATCATTGCAGATCATTCTGGTTTAAGACGGCGTTTATGTTCATAATGGGCAATTGAATAATGCCTGTGAAAGTCTGACCACTGTACAAATCCGTCATTTTATTTAGTGACTCTGTTTGGAGAGCCTGTGAACTTGTGTCCACCTGAGGGAGGAGTTAGGATGAAATAGTCCGCTCAGGGCAAAACCCCAGAAGCTAATTAGTATTAAGGCTAAAGGTAACCGCTTTGGCTGTTCCCTAATCAGATGATTCTCACGCACTCAAGCCAGACCAGCAACAGAATTGACCCTTTGGCCTACGTACTTGGCAAACATTTGCCTTATGCTGGACGCAGAGATCTATTTGCATCTGTTGTAGCACAAACGCGCTGTGTAAGCATGGGAGTGTTTCGTAAGGCTACAGTTGGACGGTGAATGCATGTTAGCTTTTGGTGGCAGTCTCACAAAGCTCTGGGTGAAGACGTGTCCAGGTCAGGTCAGGTCAGGTAACGGGAAACAAAAATGCCGACCATATTTGGAATTTGGAATATTTATATCATACAAATCAAATCAACGAAGATGAATAGATTGTGAGACCGTGGACCCTTCTTCCTACCAAGCAGCAGCATCCCCAAAGTCTAAAGGCCCTTGGTGGGGTAATAGTTAGGACAATTTGGGCAAAAGGGTCTCTATTACCCTGCAACAAAAAATGCTAGCATTTTTATTTTATTCATTTTTATTTAACATTAGTTTTACCAGGAAGTATTAATAGATCTTACATCAATATTAATACAACAATCCTATTGACATTTAAAATCTAATTTACAGGTAAGTCTTGGCCAAGATAGCAGCATGAAAAGTTTCAAATAAAGAACTTGAAACAAAACAGACTGCAAATAACACCAAACATGAATTAGCCGAGTTCAGTAACAGGACATGTGCATTCAGTGATCAAATAGTCCTTAATCCTGTTTATATAATCTGTCATGCTTATGAAATAATCTAGTTTAAGGTGACTCTGTGACTCACAACATGATAGTGGTGCAGAGACTTTAAAAAGCTCTTTCACTGAAAACTGTGAAGGTTCAAGGCATGATATACTTCACCTGTCCACGTGACAGAAGACTGCAGCTACTGTGTTTTAGGAGTCATTAGAGGATCTAAGTAAGGAGGCAGTTCGTGTAATATGGCCTTGAATAGAAAAAATACCAGTGTGCCATTCTATGGTTGTATAAAGAAGGAAAACCAACTTCTTCATACAATGATGTATGCTGAAACCAGAATCAGAGACACACTGTCACGTGTAAAGCATGCTTAACTTTAGCAGAGTCATCATTAGCTCAACATAACTAAGTTGGTATTATCCCTTTCAAATGGGCTCTCACAGCAAAAGCCACCTAATGGGGCTGAACAGATAGAGAGATGAGCAGCATAGGAGGACAAAAATACTGTCCCATAAAAGATTCAAGGATCTCAGGGCTTAGTTGGGTGAAGAGACCCTGTGAAGTAAGTGCCTTAGTGGTTCACCGAGAAGCACCAAATTTAGATTTGAAAAGAGCTGGTATATAATGTGACACATCATGTACAACATTTATGGTATATTATCCTTTATGCATGATAAAAACCTCAGGAAATTGCAGACTGCTCATAGGAATCTCCTATCAGATTCTCCTGACTCACTGCTGTCACCAACTGGTCGGAAAAAATACTCCCTAAAGCACAATGTTCATCCAGAGGTTACAGAATATGGATTTTAAATTGTTTTATTAATTACTTTATTGCCTGACTGTTTTTAATTGTCATTGTGTTTCACCGGGATATTTATTTTTCATTCATTCTTGCATCACAAAGCAAATCTGCAAGGTCTACATGGCTGAAGTAATAACTAATAATTCTGCATAAATTAGGATGCAGAACTGGGATTGTATAGTTAAAAAGCAATATATGCAGTCTCAAGAGAGGTTAGAATCGGCATTTACTGTTTAATAAAAAAAAACATGGTGTCCTTGACCCAAAATGCAAGTGGAGATAAACAAAAAAAAAAGTGCTTAACCATGTGGTGATTTAAATCCTCTGACAGCAACAAAACACTAACACTGCTTTGGAAACAGCATTATTAATTTTTTAATTTTTCCATTAAGAAACTGGAGGTAAATTACATACATTTACATGATATCATCAATGCTTTCTAGTAGTTTTAACATCAATATAAAAGCTATAACTAATTAGCACAGCCACAGCCTATTATTATATTAATAAAAAACATAATAAACTAATGATGTTGTAAAATTAAGGGATGCATTATTAACAAATGGCCAGGTATTTGTCTGATGGGCTGTTTATTTTTGTATCCAGTAAAACATGTATGGGCAGGGCTGGTACTTGTCGCCTAGATACTGCATGTGTTCAAACATGACTAAGGCTACTGTCCAGTGGTGTGGTGGGCTGTCACATATTTACAGCTAGCAAGTACAGCTGTCAGCTTCAGCGACTGTGACTAACTGTATGGTGTCCTGGCATACTTAAACTTCAGTCAAGGTGGCCGACGTTACCTGTCCGCATGCCTCAAATTTTAAGGATTTTAATTTCGTTCACTTTATGGTAAGTAATGGGTGTTGTCTCTAATTTACCTGGGGCAGCCGGTGGATTCTTGTTCGGCATGCCAAGCAGTTAGCTAGCTAGCGTTAGCATACTTTGCTACTACAAGGAAGAATACTAGCTGTCAGTAATAGGAGTTGGCTTTATTTGATTTGATAACCATAAGTTTATGCCTTCAACCTAGTTATAATTTAGGGTAAAATATTCAGTGTCTCACTTACCGCTAAGTTAGATCAAAACGTGTCACAGCTAGTATGCTAACATTAGCGTTAAGTTAATTTATCGGCAACTGTCATGATTTCGGATTTTGTCCCGATGTATAAATATGTATGTTTCACTATTTAGTTTTCACATGTCAAGTTAACCTTAACAGTTGGTGCTTTCCATATTTCGATAGGTTCAAACGTGTTGAAATATCAACAATGTTAATTTGAGCATTGGCTAATTTGGACATACTAACTTCCGCAGGCCAAAGACAATCCAGCGGTTTTCCTGATTTTCGAAGCGCCGGTGGTGACTCCGTTCGGGGCTGAAGGGCTCTCCATCTCCCTGCCTGTGTGAACCTGGAAGAGCAACGCCGCCTTGTGACTAGTATCAAACATGACAGGTGGGCAACACCAAGCTATTACAGCTGTTTTCTGTTTGCTTAGACACTATCTCTAAACCTTGAGGCTACTTTTGCAAACCACTACGCACTAAACTAAAATACATTAGGTTAAACCAGCAAAACATTATAGATTACTTGTGAAAACAAATAACTTTTCAAGGCTTTTAAAAGTACACATAAACATAATTTTAGTAGTGTCAATGAAAACATTTGTGGCAGTTGCTCTTTCTGTGTGCAGAGAAAAGCAGTTTGCAATGTACACATAGTAAACACACAGACACAGGTCTCTCAAAGTGTAAGTTTACAAAACATATTACATTATCATTGCAAATAAGGTAAAACATGTTTTTTTTCCTGCAAAATGTTCTAGCTCTCACCTTTTTTGTTGGTCTGGCTATTTGTCAGACATCATCCACATCACATTAGGTGTCCTGATCTAGGCAGCACAAAGCAATAACAAAGCAATTGGTAAACTGGTGTTGCAATGTAGAGACCAATGTTTATGGTTTTGCTAGAGCATTGGCTTTAAAGGTTTCAGCCATAGTGTCTTCAAAAATCACTGTTTGTGTTTAAGCATTCAGAAAATATACCTCTACAATGCCTGTTCTAATTTCAGACCACAAAAGTTTATTGTAAGACACTGCAAAAGATGTGCGACTGCTGAGGAAATTAAAACTAGTTGTATGAGCTGACGCTTAATATAAATCCACTTTATATCGCTGCTGATTGTGAAAATGGTTGTGAGAGAAGCCTTGCATCAGTGCTCCAGGTGTGTGATGTGTCTGGTCTTGCAGTGTGTTATTATGTGAATTTACACAGAAATTACTCACCAGACATGTAGCCTGTGTTGGCATCTGCTGATGGCCACATTCCTTGAACCTCAAACCCACTGACTGAATGGCTGTCCCACAGTGCCCCTCTCTGCCTGCCTCTCTTGTCACCCTCCTCTCTCTGTCTCTCTCACCCAGAGAGAGACTTTGGGTGGATAGTGAGGTCCATTGTGTCAGTGAGATGTTTATTAATGAGAGAGGCGCACACAGAGAGCAGAGCTGCTATTGAAGGACTAATCGCTAATCTCTTCGTTAATACGGTCAATCTGCCTATGTACTAACATAAATTACTAAGAAGCCCCAGGACAGGGACATACTAGATGGTCTTCAGCAGGGACTGTAAAGTAACTTTGGGAATTTGTTCCGGTGTGAGACTTTACACAGAAGTTGGAGATGGCTTTGCTGTTCAGGCTTGACTGAGAGAAAGTTTGCGTGTGCATTTGTTGATTGCAGCCAAACTGGGGAGTTGCGAATGTATGTTTTGCATTCAGCTTATTTTTCAAGGAACTGTGAATCTGACAGTGGTTAAATTTTTTTGTGAGTATTGACAGGCTTACTTTT